>SSNP01000121.1:1557352-1606639 GCA_006937955.1 Pachypanchax playfairii | reverse complement strand
GCTTATGGCATCTGTCATTTCAGTGGTCCAGCTAGGACTCCTAATGATGAGAGATTTTCAGCGATGGGTTGCGTCGATGAGGCTGTGCCCCCGCCGTCACCTCCGCCGCAATGTGAGGGTCACGCGCACGTGCGTGGCGGCTCTGTTGCCATGGAGAGAGACAGCGACCCTCACTACGGGAGTGCCGCTGGGGGCGGTGTCATCCAGGGTTACCCTGACGACGGACGCTTCCTTGACAGGATGGGGTGCGACCATGATGGGCAGGGCCGTGAACGGCGTGTGGTCTCGGAAGATGTCTCGGCTCCACATAAACGTGCTGGAGCTGCAGGCGGTGTTCCTGGCTATAAGACACTTCCTGCCTTATCTGACAGGTCGTCACGTCCTGGTAAAGACGGACAACTCCACATTAGCCTACATCAATCGTCAGGGGGGGACCCGCTCTCTGCACCTGCACAGGCTGGCCAGGGAAATGTTACTGTGGTGCAGCTCCAGACTTCTCTCTGTCCGAGCTACCCACATACCGGGAGTTCTGAACAGGGGCGCGGATCTGTTGTCCAGGGGAAACCCGCTGTACGGGGAATGGAGACTCCATCCTCAAGTTGTGGACCAGATCTGGCGGAGATTCGGCCGAGCCGCCGTAGATCTCTTCGCCTCATGGGCAAACACCCACTGCCCCCTGTTTTTCTCCCTGTTCGAGGCGGACGCGCTGTTAGGGATGGATGCTCTAGCCCACCCATGGCCAGACGTTCCGCTGTACGCGTTCCCACCCCTGAGCCTGATCTCTCCCATTTTAACCAGGGTGAGAGAGCAAAGGCTGTCGCTGGTGTTGGTGGCCCCGTGGTGGCCGTCCAAACCGTGGGTAGCGGAAATAATTCAGATGTTGGCCGGGGAGCCTTGGTGTCTTCCCGCCCGCAGGGATCTTCTGTCTCAGGCAGGGGGGGAGATTTACTATCCCCACCCGGACCGCGTAGCGCTCTGGGCATGGCCCCTGAAAGGTGGAATCTGAATGCGTCTGGCCTCCCACCTGAGGTGATCGATACGATTCAGAATGCCAGAGCCCCCTCTACACGCTCTCTCTACAGCGGTAAATGGCGGGTTTTTGAGAGATGGTGTGATGAACGGCGGTGTGTACCGTTTGTTTGTTCTGTCGCAGATCTGCTCTGTTTTCTTCAGAGTTTGCTGGAAAAAGGGAAGGCTTTTTCCACCATCAAAGTATATCTGGTGGCGATCTCAGCCTGTCATGTCGGGTTTTGCGATAAACCCGCGGGCCAACACCCTTTAGTGTGTCGTTTTATGAGGGGTGCACGCCGCAAACTTCACGTGTCTAAACCGCTCGTCCCATTGTGGCATTTGTCGGTAGTTTTTGATGCGCTCTCTCATTATCCTTTCGAGCCCATCGAGGGGATAGGGCTGAAGTTTCTCTCGTTTAAAACGGCACTGCTTCTGGCTTTAACCACTGCCAAACGAGTGAGCGACCTCCATGCCTTCTCCATCCACCCCACTTGCTTACGGTGGGCTCCAGGGTTCACCAGGGTGTGCCTGCAGCCTAATCCAGCCTTTGTGCCTAAAGTGTTGGGGCCGCTGTACAGGTGCTCCTCTGTGGAGCTGCGGGCTTTTCACCCCCCTCCGTTTGCTTCAGCGGAGGAGCAGAGGCTGAATTCTTTATGCCCTGTGCGAGCACTGAGGGCTTATGTGGACAGAACAGCTGTTTTTAGGAGATCCGACCAGCTATTTATTTCCTGGGTCGGTTCTCACAAAGGGAAACCTGTGTCACGTCAGAGGCTTTCCCACTGGATTGTAGAGGCCATCAGTATGTCTTACAAGTGTAGAGGCGCTCAGTCACCTGCGGGTGTGAGAGCTCATTCTACCAGGGGCATGGCCACGTCGTGGACCCTGTTCAAAGGTGTGTCAGTACAGGACATCTGTGCTGCCGCTAGTTGGGCTACACCACACACGTTTGTGCGGTTTTACAGACTGGATGTGGCCCAGCCGTCACTGGCCCACGCAGTGCTGGGAGTAGGGGAGGCAGGTCCATCCTAGTATCCTTCCCTACTACTCGTGGCTTCGGGGTTGCTTTTGCAATCCGGGAGTGGGCCATATCTCCCATAGTGAAACACCGAACGAAGTTAGAAAAAGAACGTTGGGTTACTTAACGTAATCCCTGGTTCTTTGATAACAGAGTGAGGTGTTTCACCAACACATCCCTCCTTGCATGGACACGGGAAGAAACCTGTCCAGAATGAGTAAGGAGTGGTTGGTTGGCCGTGGTGATAGGAGGGGGCGGAGCCTGGACCACGGCTCAACCTGTCTGTCATGGACAGACGTTGTGTCATTGGAGCTTCCGTAGATGGTCACGCCTAGAGCGATTCCCATAGTGAAACACCTCACTCTGTTATCAAAGAACCAGGGATTACGTTAAGTAACCCAACGTTTTCTTAAAGAGGCCATTACGCACAAATTTCAGGACTTTGTGGTTATTTCTTAAGTATTAACTAGTAATATGAAACATTTTATATCTAAAAAACATCAGGAAACACTGATTAACAGACCTTTCAATCTGTCTGCATTCAAATTCGTCTGGTTCCGGCTCCTTCCGTCAGGCCTCGAGCAGCAGCTCGTTCATAATCATTGTTCGAATTTGCTGGACTCTGATTGGCTAACAAACTAGCCTATGAGAGCAAAGTATACTGTTTCCTGCCCCGCTGCGCATGGCAACATCAGACGTCGTGTCTTCCTGTTTACTACATCTTATGCTACAGCTTTTTAGTAAGGAGCATGCTAGGCGTGGTTTCAACAGCAGGAGCTGCCGAATACTAATGAGCAAAAGAGTTGTGACGAAACAGATACAGGCTGTTCGGACTCGGGAGAACTCGGGTTTTATCGCCACCTGCGTAGTTTGAGAGATAAAAACTGAAAGAGAAGTTGTTGATTTGTTTTCACACCCACTATGAAGGTAAGAACACCTGTGGAGCTAAAATATCCAACAGAAACCTCAGAAAAAACGTTTTTAATGGAAGGGTCTCTTTAAAATAAGTCAAATAATATACAAAGTGAGGAAGAATTTGCTTCCAGGGAACATTCAAAGCATATTTAGAGACAGAGAGGGTGGTTATAGTCTCAGGGATGAGTTGAATTTTTAAAAAATGAAAGAACAGTTCGACAAATGAGTAAACTTGTGGAATGGGTTAGATGAGAAGTTTAAGAACTGTGCAAATATATCTCGTTTTAAAAAATATGCAAACATTACAACGTATCATAAAATGAACTAATATGATGTGTTGTGTTTTGAAGCTAGGGATGTGATTGTTCATTCTTTAATGACCTTATGGAACACGTTATTGTCTTTTGTCACAGTCGAATGATAATATGTATGAATGATGTAAAAGAGGAATAGGATCAAAATAAGCTTTGCTTTTTCCTACTGCCTTTTTAATGGTATCTTGTTCTCGTGCTATGCATTAGAAATGATTGAGTAATCTACATGTGCTTGTTATTTTTGTGCATGTCACTTTTTTATTATCATTTAAATTTTTGTCTGTTATAGTGTTCAAATAAACTACTACTACTACGCTGCTTCTGCTGCAGGTTAGATGCTGACCGCTCAGGCGTAGTCCACATAATCCCAGTTTAAACAAAACTGCTCCTTTTATAAGGACAGTTTAATCCTTTGTAAACATGTTTAGATGTGAATGTGTTCCTGTGAGTATGTGAAGTTGATTGTAACACTCTGGAGTGTGATCACACGTCAATCCTAGTGATAGATTTTGCAAAGCATAATTAGAGACACACACAGAGAGGGTTGTGTTCTCAGACACACACAGAAACACACAAAGCAAGAGAACTTGTAATCCTTTTCAGTTTAGAATCCTCTGAGCTTAAATGTTTGATAACCCTTGGTCCTTGTGTTCTATCTTTATGTTTTTGTGTTATTCTTATTTGCTTTTGACCTTTTATGTGATGGAGATTTAGCAAAACATGCTATTGTTCCCTTCACACATGTAATCAGCATTTAAATCTGGACATATTTATTTCAATGCACATTTATTTGCATTTATTTCACTGTGAAATGGAAAGAGGCATTTCGGATAGATTTTTTTTCTTTAGACATATAAAATGTAAGTCATGGTGAGCTGGTATAGTTCAGGTCTTTTGTCAGTATAATGGTTTAGAAAAACGTTAATAATTTCGAAGTCATTGGATAATGTAGAACTGGTGAAGCCCTCTGAGCTGAAATTATAGTGCCAAGGTTTTATTGCATGTTGGTTCTGCTTTCTGTAACAGTGATATTTCTATCAAAAATTTTTCTCCTTTTGTCAGATTTTATTTAGAATGTTCTGTGTTCATCTTACAACTTCTTATCAGTTGTCATAGAAATAAGCCTTTACCGTCTGCTCTTTTAACTGTCTTGTTTTTGATCGAGCTGTAGGATTAGTTGGAAGTCTGCCCTCTGGGCTGATCACATCCTCTGGGATCAGTTCTCTGTTGGACGAAGACCCTTGATTTAGGGGGGCTTAAACTTTGTCTTTGATTTGTTGCACCTCTTCTTTACTAATTATTTTACAAGTTGATCTGTGAAGCCAAGTTGTGTCTGTACATAAGGGTTCTCCCAGCTCACTCTTCTGTTTTATTCTGTCTTTCATGTATTTTCAGTTTGTCATGAGGGAAATGTTTAGTTAAAGAGGCCATTTCACACAAACTTCTGAAGTATTAACCTGTAATATGAAACATTTTATATCTAAAAAAACATTAGAAACACTGATTAACAGACCTTTCAATCTGTCTGCGTGAAGATTCGTCAGGCTGCAACTCATTAATATTCATTATTTGAATTTGCTGGACTCAGATTGGCTAACAAACTAGCCTATGAGAGCAAGGCATACTGTTTCCTGCCCCGCTGTGCATGACAACAGTACATGTAGTCTCTTTTGGTTTGATACGTCTTATGCTAACAGCTTTTAGCCAGCAGCATGCTAGGCGTGGTTTCAAGTGCAAATTTGTGACAAAACAGATACAGGCCGTTTGAACTTTGGAAAATTTGGGTTTTATCACCACCTGCGTAGTTTGAGAGATAAAAACTGAAAGAGAAGTTGTTGACCTGTTTTTACACCCGCTATGAAGGTAAGAACACCTGTGGAGTTAAAATATTCAACAGAAACCTCAGAAAAAACATTTTTAACGGAAGGGTCTATTTAAGTCTTGATTACAATGACTTGTACAAATGGCTGTGAATAAGAACATTTTTGGACCATTTCCTATATCCTCCTCAAAGCAGCCTTATTAGATTCCACCAATCTTTGCTTGTTTTGGCCAGAATGATGGTTTTGTCCAAGATTTCCTTTGAACATGCCACAAAAATCCTCTGTGTAGGGCGATCGGTTCAATGCTTTAAAATAACGCACGTTATTCAAGGTTTATTTGTATGTACCTTTTTGCTACACGCTCTTCGAATCCTCATTTTGCACTAGGTTTTCAATTGGAAATCAGCTTCTGGGTTTTAATTTTTTTCTGTTTTAAAAGTAAATAAAAAAGACAACAATGAAATGTTGCTTCCAGACAATTACACCTGTCTTGATACATGGGACAACAGGATGCAACACCTCACCAACACAACAACTATTCTTTGACTTTTTGACAGGTTTGATCACATGCTTTTGGTAAAACAAATTATATGTCACATGAAAACAAAATGTACTTATATCCAAATTCATTCATCTGCACATTTAAAGCACAGCATTTTACTCTAAATTATCTTTTGATATAATGAGCAAAATCTGAATGGATTAACTCATTCAACAGTGTCTTCTGTTTACAATCGTCAACCTCTTCTGCAAGGCTAGCTGCTAGTGCAGAAATGGGAGCTCCTGCTCAAATTGGTGATAAATCAATTAGGACCGTCAAGCACTTATTGGAAAATCAGCAGTCTCAGAATTAATGTAATTATATCATGGAGGTTTGTTTTTCAGGGTGACGCAGTCAGACCCTGTGTGCTGTGTGATCCTGTTTACTATTTAAAAGTATTAAGATGTTGTTAATATTGATGCAGTTGTACATCTGTGTTTAGACTATTGAGTTACTTGTTGAGAGAAGAAGGTTTAGTGGCAGTAAGATGAGTTTTTCTTCATTTTTAAAACATTAATCGATCAGTTTTTTAGCTCCTTTCCAACTTCATGTCGCAAAAGTAACCGATTCAGTGGAGAAACACAGATATCCTGCTCCCCTGCAACATTCTTTTAATCCTCCAGGGTATTGGTAAGCGTTTCCAGGCTAGAGAAGATATCTAATTACATCAGTGAGTTCTTGTTCTGCCCCTAGGTCTCTGCCCGAGGGACATTCAGCAAAAACCTCAGGAGGGAGGTGACCAGGAGGCATCCTAATTAAATGCCCAAACCACCTCAGCTGACTTCTTTTGATGAGCAGGACCAGCAGCTTCACGCTGAACTCTCCCTGGACTACGAACAGCATCTGGAGAAAACTCCTTTCATGTCACAGAAAGTCTGTTATTTTTGTACAGGAAGTAAAACAAAAATTGAGTAAAAGTACTTTTTTTCAAACAAAAAATCTAATTTGAAAAAAAAGTATCACAAGCAACACATATAAACTGTAGCATTGTATTAATATTTCTTAAATATTTTAAGACCAAAACTCGACAGAGGTGATATTGCATTTGCAGTCTGTCTTCCAGAGTCTCATTTTGGGGAAATGAGACAAACAAATGTCATTGGTTCTGTGACAGATGAGATACTCACTCAGTGGAAGGTCGAGAGGAAATGAGAAGTCTAGAGAAAGGAAAGGTTGCTTAACAAAAAGATGTTGATCCTCGCCCTTTATTCAGCAGCAGATGTCTGCAATAGCATCTGAATATGTCGATGCTGCTGCTGCAGACAAGACGCTGGTATAAAGTGACAGTTAATCGTGTCAGGAAATAAACAAAAAAAACTGAGAGCAGTTCATTTCACAGAACAAAACCTGCATTCAGTAAAGAGGCCATTTCATACAAATTTCAGGACTTTGTGGCGTTTTTTAGATATAAAATGTTTCATGTTACTGGTTAATACTTAAGAAATAACCACAAAGTCCTGAAATTTGTATGAAATGGCCTCTTTAAATATGACTTTATGTCATTATTTGTACTTTTTAATATCTGTTAACTGTGTTAAATGTGTTAACTGCTTCATGTTTCTGTCCCGCTTTGGTTCATTTTATTGTTCACACTCTTATTTTGAGTTTACTCTGCTCATCATGTTTTGTGCTTTTCCACTCAGTCCTGTAATCTAGTTTCATTTTCTACACCTGTTTTCAGTTAATTACACTCATTCCACACACCTGTCTGTGTCTCAACCAGGTAGTTTATGCATCGCTAGCCAGTGCTCACCAGTCAGTTAGTTCAATGTCTGTCTGTTCATGTAGTTTATTATTCTTTGGACTGGACTTGACTTTGCCTCTGCCCTGTTTGGGTCTGTATGCTTGGTTTGTTGTTTATGGTTTTATCAAACTGCCCCCCCATCAGGGAGTAAGTGAATTTCATCGCTGTATTGTTGGATTACGGGTGTTGGATTATTCTCACCTGTATGTCTGGACTGCCTGATGATATCTAATCCAGTCTGTTCTGTCTATATATCCTGTATTAAACCTTACTCCCACAGCTCAGACCCACACCCCCCACCCCACCCCACCCCCTCCATCTTTAAACCTTTAAACATGGCTCAAACTGCCATCTTGTCTCCTCTGTGCACTGGAGTTCAATTCTGCACACAAAATATTCCAAACTGTTGTTTTTCTGGTTCAGAAGGATTAAAATATTCAAATCTGACATGTATATTTACAGTTAAAAGAAACAACTAGAAACAGGAAAAATCTTTTAAATGCAAACCCGCTATCAAAGAATAAAAAATACATTTAGGATTCACGTGACACCTAAAGCTGTTCCTTGTACAGTGTTTACTGTTCAAGCTCTTTGAAATTGAGTTCAGGAGAGTTTAAATTTGTTCCAATTCATAACCAAGAGCAGAGCAGAGATTGTCAGTGTGTCTGGCAAACAGTAAACAAGACTAAACATTATGTGATACATGCTTATATTGCCAGTGAGGCAATTGTACCAGTTAGAGGAAAAATAAAAAGGAGGAGAATAATTTATGGCAGGAAAGTGGCCAGAGGATTAAGATCATGTATTTGAATTTCTATAAATGGTTCACACATTAATAAACTGTGTTTCACCTCATCTAGAACCATAAAACACTTCTGTTTCTCATTCACACACACTGCAGCGCCTCTTGTATTTGGGGGTTTGCCCAAGGACATATGGTGAGGTTCAGAATCAAACCACCAATCTTTCACTGAGCCACCACAGACGCCCAAAAGGGGCTTTGAGTTCATCTTGTCCATGTTTCCATAATTAATCTTGCCTTCATAATACCTCATCTCTGTCCTGTCTGCTCATTTAATTTCTCTCTGGCCTGCCGGAGGAAGTGTGTGGGATGCCTCGGCATTGGAGACCAGGTATAAATCAAGTGTTTACATGGAGCCTCCTGGAGTCTGCTTAATGCAGGAGACTCAGACAGCTGGCCTAACCAGGGTTTTGCTACTTTGCTGGTAAATGAAGAACAGAAATCCATAAAGATGTAATAATTATAATTCTGCTAGTTATCATACAACTTTCATGAATGTGTAGATTAAATACACTCATCACTTTAAGATAAATCGTGTGGAAAGAAATGACTGTCCAATCAATCCAGCCAATGAATGCAGTGTGTATTTAGTGGAATTTTAATCTGTTCACTCATTAAGAAGATGAGTTTTACTGCCATAACCTGTGTGGTTAAATCTCTCTGCACACTTGGGTTTGTTTAGAATGCAGACAAAAGATCAGTCCTCTATCGTTTATCACTGCAATGCAGAGACAAATGACGTGTCCTGTGAGAACAAAAGACCGAAGACTGTTTTGTTTCTTTCAAGTGACTTATCGCAGACTCATTTCTGTTTTTTGCATTAATTAAAAGTCTTGAAAATAATTTTAGACCTGCAAAATTTTATTTTAAGGTACAACATGTAAGAATTTTACAGTGAAATAATCACACAACAGTCTAACGTCCCACTGATGTTGAAAATAAATTCACATTGTAACAGATCTCGATCTCAGCCAGCTGGGTGGTCACTAGTTTCTGTCATTTTAAAAAACGCTGGTCCGGGACAGAATCATTGTTTACAATAACTATTCTGTGTCCAGACTTCCTGGTTCCGCAGCGAATCATATGTGAGTCTGCAAGGTTGCCAAGTCTTCAACACAAACAGCTACAATTCCACAACGAGCAGCAGCAAAGAGTAAGAAACCACCGCACCCAACTGAGCAGCCAAGCTGCATGTAATGGGGCGTTCAAACGCACTTAGGAAAACTCAACGCTGAACAAATAGACCTTCAGACATTCCCAAAAATTGAACAGATACAAGAGAAACTAAATGAGGATCAACACTGGAACTGGCAACCAAAAAAGAGGGGAGGGGGTGAGTGGCTGAGAGTTTTTTTTTCCTACATGAACTGCGAGACTCGGATTTGATGACAAGGCCTAATTCTTACATACTGAACCTTTAAATGACTAATGTATGATATTATTATGTTAAAAATCTTTACTACAGCATGTATCATCAGGTGAAGCTTGTGTAGAATATTAATTGCGGATTAACTTCAACAGATTGATATGAAAACAGTCAAATGTGTAAAAAATATTTTTATTTTACAAAAAAATTGCCTACGCACTGATTACCTATCTAAAAATGCCACCTTATATTTTGGGAAATTTGTTCACTTTTACACTTTACAAATGATATTCTGAGGGGTGGGGGCATATCAGATAAACTAGATATCAGGAAATAAAAATTTGCTCAATTAGATTGTATTTAAAATGAACAAATTAACATATTAATATTGATACTATTTGATATGAAACCCACTGAATTATTGTTTGAATTATTTAAGATGGAAAAAATAAATAAAGCTCTAGTTAAAACAACAGTGTTGTGGAGCTTCTCTCCTATAAAGGGCACATAAAAAGGTACAAAAGCGGGACAAAAAAGTTGAGAATATATGTTGTAGTAAAGAGAACCTGATTAATGTTTAACATATGTGCTGGATGGGAAATCTTCACAGTCAGCTATGTGAGAAAAAACCTTGAAATGTCACTGGGAGTAGCAAAAGAATAGAAGAGGTGGGTTTTTATTTAGAGCAGGAAATTGTGGAGAAGAGGAGCCGGTGCACAAAAAGAGGGGAGTCAGAGTGTAGACAGTAAGGTATGGAACACTGTGAGATAGAAAAACGAGGTGAGAGGAAAAATAGATTAAAGTGTTAAAAGATATATGGACCTAAAAAAAAAATAGGCGAGAGCAAATAAGAATGAGGTGAAAGGTGGAATTTGGTTGCAGAGAAGATGTTTGGGGGATAAGATGGAATTTTTTAAACTTTTTATTTTAACATTAACTGAAAATAGCTGCATTTGATATTTTCATATAGATGATAAAAACACAAGCGAGTCAGTCTGCAGAGCTTTCACTGCTTCCATCATTTATCATTTTTCCCACAAACATGGAAATGGCTTGCGAAAGCGACTCAGTGTACTGGGGTCATGACTGATGGAGCAAAGCTTTTATCTGACCACATCTCACAGGAAGATGTGCACAACTCATTACATGTTGGTGACAAATGTGTTTAAATGACATGCTAACAGGGCATTTAGCAAATTTACTGTGGTGGACACACAGTGCATGATGGCTCATGTCACTGGTCTTACAGAACTCACACATTCCTTCAATTAAATGAGGAAGAGGAGAGAAAAATACAGTCTAGGAAAAAGGGGGCGGTTGGATGGTCAAGTGAAAATACACATGCACGTTTGAGATAAAGAAATCTTGATGGTAACTGGTAAAGCACATAATTTGATTTCTGGGATTTTGTAATAATCATATGTGTGTTGTCAGCAAGACAACCAAGATGGCTGCTTTGACCATTTTTATGTATAGGATAGCTGTGTGTCAGTGGATCTGACAGCCAGATTTGACCTCAGCATGACCTTTTTAAACAAGCGACAGCTTATTGTTACATGCAGATTGAAAAGTCAGCATTAATCCGATTATCCCTCAGTGCAGTATTAGGATTTTTTTACAATTGCATTTCAGTGCAGGAAAATTTTAGAAAACATCAAAACTTTGTCGAGAAACTTGAGACTTTAAGACCTTATTTTCATTCCCAGGCTCTCCCTCGTGTGACTTGAATGCAGCATTAGGATGAACCGTTGTCTCATTTGAACTGGAATGTTATGACATTGTACCAGAGGCTTTATATATTAATACACCTCCCATAGGGTCACTTTGGAGAGTTTCACCTTAACTGTACAATATGAGAGGATCACAGTGTATAGCTGATTATTCATGTATACATAAGCTTGATATTAATGCAAGAGTTTGACAGTAACTGTGACAAACTTGAACCTAAAACACCATCATTTTGTGTTGCACTGCACTGCTGCACATTCACTCCAGGCAGGTTACGTCATTCTGTTTTGTCGTTGCAGAGAGTCTGAAAGTCTGGGAATGTATGTGTAAAAAATTTCAAAACTAGAAAAATAAAGAAAGAAATACAAAGAAAATACCTGTCAAATGATGTGTTTATATAATTCAATAGTACAAAATACTTCTCTTAAAAGTCTTTGTGTGTCAGTTTGAAACATGTTGGTCTGAAATTGCTTTTTCACTTGGATGATTTTTTTTCAAATCCTTTTTTTCCCACCTCAGATTCTCTGTTGTGTTCGTTAAGTCATTTTGTAGCAGTTCTTCTGCAGCCTGATGGTGTTGTGCATGCAGGAGCCTGTCTTCTAATGTCGAACAGTCTGGGAGTGGTC
This sequence comes from Pachypanchax playfairii, assembly GCA_006937955.1. Taxonomy (NCBI): domain Eukaryota; kingdom Metazoa; phylum Chordata; class Actinopteri; order Cyprinodontiformes; family Aplocheilidae; genus Pachypanchax; species Pachypanchax playfairii. Next base: position 1,594,754 of record SSNP01000121.1, on the reverse strand, counting down.
AACAGAAATCATTGTGTTGGTGACGTGGGCCAAATTAGCATTCGTGTGCATGCCAGGATGCAGATTTCTTCTGCAGAATAAAACAAGCACTTTAAATCATTGTAACTCTCTATGTAGCTGATAGATACACATGTTTAGTCTGTCTGGTAAAATCTTTTTTAATTACTTTTCAGTTTATACATTGACAGAAAGCGTTATAATGATACAGTATGTTTCAAGTTTTTAATTCTAAAGAACAAAAAAGTTTCCATTGAGCTTGAATATAATTTCATTCAGTACGATCAGAAAACTGTTAAATGTTTTACATACAACATAATTTATGAGTAGAGACACTGTGTGTTGGTCCAGCTTGTAAATAAGTGCAAATATGTCGGTATTTAGGCAAGAATTACATGATGACTTTGTGCTTTTATCCACAATTTGTTCTCCTGTCAAACTAATCCACATGATCTTGATGAAATACACCCTGTTTATCACGACCAAATCTGTGTGGCTGTTCGGACCGAGTGACTGGTTCTAAATCTGTGAGAGAAATCCAGGACGAGACGTCTGCCCTGCCTCATCCTTCATCTCAGATGTAATGTCATGATACATTTGTTACAACACCTGGCCTGTGATCGGTCGATAAAGAAGGAAAATAATAGATAGGTGCCTCTGTTTGTTCCCTGTGGGGCTAAACCAGGGAGGACAGAAGAAAGAAAAGGAAGATGTGGAAGGTAAAACATAAAAGACCAAGAAAGCAAACATTTTGCTTGTGATTGGGTATTTTGATTTTTTATTTTTCCTTTTATATTAAAGGTGGTATATGGAACTTGGAACAGAATAACACAACACAAAGCGTTCAGCCATCTGGGTGCCAGGCTGGTTAACCCCGCTGCGCGCGCTCTGATGCTGAGGTCGATCAATATTCCTCACCAAACCCGCTCTGATTCCCGATCATAAAAATAAAGATAAATAAAAATAAAATATTATGAGTTCAGCTCACTAATCATGCTCTCCAGCCCCGCTGATCACACACTGACTCACACTGACACTTATCCAATAAAATAAGAAAAAAGCAATAAAATCCTCCGTGGTGTGTCTTCCAGTCGAAGCTCCTCCACTTCAGCTACATGCTGTAGCTACGTGTTAGCTAGCTGCTAATCAAAACGTTTCCACACAGAACTTGCTCGTCACATGGGAAACCGCTATGGCAAGCAAATAAGGTATATAATCACCACATATCCTCGGTGCTTCCAGCTGCTTGACCTGCAGACTCCACAGTACCAGCCTCACTGTGCTGGATTATTTACGGTATGAGGGAACCCAAAATGGTGCCCGCTGCTCTGCCCAGTATTGGCTGGTAGATGTAAATAAAATGCCAACGTTGTGCCCGTCAAAATTAATATTTTATAATATTTTACTTCGAATATAATTTTTAAAGGAAATAGTGTATTTTTCATTGTACAACCCTCTAAACACCCCGTAGAGGCATTATTTTGTTAAAAAATAATGTTTTTTTATTAAAATATTCCATATACCACCTTTAAGTCTTAGTCACCAGAAACTAAATATCTGAGAGATCAAAAATAGTTTTGAATCTAAGCAGTGATAACTATTGCCAAAGGGCTCCAACAAATCCCTGTTGTAAATGATTAACCTTCCTCTTGATCTACTGTAGCTTTTAGTGCAGAAAATCAGTTTGTTTTGCATTTGGTCTGACTGTGTTCCCTCATCCTCGCTGCAGGGGGGTTGTGTCTTAATGAGCTCCACATATTTCCCCCCACACTGTTCAAATCATTTTATTCAACCACAAAATACTTCAGGGGTCTGTGTTAGGAGCCATGTATCGAGGACATGGCAGGAACCATAACACGTTGTCAAATGAAATAACTCCTCATGCTGAGTATAATAATTATACAATATATTATATTATACATATATGATAAATATAAAATATAAAACAGATATAAAATAGATTATTTTATCATTATTTAGGAACACATGACAGCTATAGTTAAAATGTTCTTGATATTTTCCATAATCTCAGTTTCAGCATGATGTAACACAATAGATATATTAATGTTTATGTTAGTTTTTTCCATAAATAGTTGCACAATAATTTACTCTAAATTTCCATATGTGTTTTTTTAATTGCATTTCATGTTAAACTGATGGATGGATGGATGGATGGATGGATGGATGGATGGATGGATGGATGGATGGACTTACCTTGTTCAGTTTAGGATTAAAAAAATAAACAAAACTTTGTGTTTTAATTTTTTCAGTCTATTATATAAAATCTGACATAAACATGCAGGACTTTTGATCCCTGACAGCCATAAGCTTTCTGCTATACTATACATTGTGTCTGTAACACACATATTGCTGTTTCAAGGTCCTTTTAGGTTTGTTCCTTTCTGTTAAACCATCGTGATCAGCCTTGTACTTATTCTGTAGTTTGTAAACATTGACTTGTGAAACAGCTTTCTCATAATTTGTTTGATAATTCCCCTTTCATACATAATTACTTCCTCTCATGCGCAGCCTGAGCTGTTCAGTTTGAAATGGACTAATGCCATCCTCCACCAGGAATTTGAAAAGGATTTTAAATTATTTTTTTCAAGAGAAAGTTTTGTGATCCATATTTTTTCCCCTTTAACCTTTAAATGTTCTTTTCATTTCTGTTTTTAAAGCAGAATTAACAAGCTAAACCAAAGAATATCCAGTTTTATTCTGTGCACCTCATCGGGAAACAGCCTGGAAAATTGTAAAAAAGTCAAAATGATCATGAACAAAATTTTGTTTAGAGGTTTTGTATTTAGGAAAGTGAAAGTTAAGTGTATTTTGTCATAAAAAATTCAGTTTATTTAAAAATGTGGCAGGACTTCAGCAGGGAATTCGTTGCCTGGAATGTCGTTGAGGACAGGGAGACAAAACATTTGTGGAGATCAGATATTTCCCATCATACACCTGGGCAAATGCTGTTTATGATAAAAAAAGACGAAGTTTGAAACTTGTGAATCTATTAAAGGCTGATGTCAGAGGAAAGTTTTTCATAAATCTGACTGATCACTGCAGTGATTGGTTCCACGGGGGATTTGCTCATGTGCCGCTGATTTATTCTGATTCATTACTGTAATAACCTGAACAATCCTCCATGTTGGTAATAACAGATGCAAACTCTGTGTATATTAATTGTGATTGCTGGTGGTAGATTTTTTGGAGGTGGAGTCAACTAAAATGCTTTATAAGAAAGGTAACAGCAGAGGAGGAACAGTCATTTTTAATGGAATAAACTGCCAGAGTAACATTACAGCAGCCGACAGGAAGCGATTGGTTAAACTGATCAGGAACACCGACTCTGTACCTGGAGGTTCTCATAAATAAACTAACATTTATACTGAAAAACATCTCACATGCAAAACACAAACTGTACTTGAACAAGAAGCTGTTTAATCAGTAGAATGCAGCTCATTAAAATAAACCAACGTATTACAATCAGCACATTCCAGAGACTCGAGTCACACTAAAAATACCCAAACAGAGACTCCAGACTTGAATTAGATTTAAATTTTGGGACTTTAGTTTTGTGAATAATTTGTTTCTCAAATGATCAGGGCTTAAAATAAGCTGGTTAGTCAGACACAGATTAACTGTTGATGCAGTTAATTAACTAATTCATCTATATTTTGTGTCCTTGAAATGATAAAATACAGATTCATTTAAATATTGGATGAAAATGTTATCTCAGGTATACTTTTAAAAGTTAGAATAAAACTTATAGAAATGTTACATTTGAGCTTAAAGAATGTTTTGTTTACATAAACTTGTATTATTATTATTATTATTAGTAGTAGTAGTAGTAGTAGTAGTAGTGGTATTTCTTTTTTCTTCTGTATAGTGATAATACGAGCGGAAAAGAATGAGGAGCAGCTATAAATAAAATATAAATTAATTGAACATCTAAAAGGTTTTGTCTCCTCAAAGTCACCTCAAACACGTTTGAATATTCCGTTCTAGTTCCTGTTGATAGTTTCATAAACACATGAACCAGTTGTTCAAGTATCTCAATTTGATGCTTCATTTATGTTTAGCAATAATTTTCATATTAAATAACTCTTCTTTTTAATGGAAAAACGAATTATCTTATGAGCTGTGAAAAAAGTTACATGCTAATAAGAGAAACATTTGATTTATTTCATGCAATTATGTCTATAAACGCTTCATAGGAATGTTTGTCATAGTTTCTTTAAAAAAATCAACTTCAATTCAGCTTGAGGATTCAGTAAAATGTGCAGATATTTGCTAGAAAATGCTACTATTGGTTTGCATTTCAGGAAAATGTGTCTAGAAAAAAGGAAAGTACTGGAAACTTGAAGGGAATCCTTCTCATTTAAAATACTTGCCATGTCCTGTTCCAGGTTTATTTGTCACCTTAAAGCTGAGTAGTCTACCATCACCGTCCCACTGAAGCCAAAACAAATACTATCAATAACCCTTCGAAGTGACTGATAGAACTTGTTCATCCATGTCTTCTTGCTGAACATCTCTAACCTGAGTCACAGAGAGGGAGCGAGAGCCAATAAGCTGCTTTTATCTTTACTTTTGGAGGGATGAGCTTCCAGCAGGTTCTCTACAAGCCAAAGCAAGAGACCTGAGGTGAATTCTCAGTTCACATGCCTCTACTGTTTTTGCACCAGCAGACTCTCTGCGCAAGCTGATTAATGGTCCCAACTATTTTTGTCTGATTCCGTCTCTGTTTTTCTTCATTCTTTTACCACCACAATTTAAAGTAATTCTTCCGTGCTATCGCTTCACATACAAATGGGTCCTTTAAAAAAAAAAAATAAATAAACACATAAGGAGAAGTGCAAGATGCCAAAAACTGCAAAGCTTCTTCATTGCAGATGAATGATTGTTGTGGTGGTTTTCTCCTGAGAAGCTGGAACCCTGATCTGAAACAACATTTGTTCAGTCAGTCACTTTCACGGCAGACAAATAATTTTCCAAATAGGTTTAACTTGTTGTTCTTCTCTGTCTCACTCCAGAGAATTACCTGCGTGTGGAAGATATGGAGTTCCCGAGCTCCTGCTGGACTGTTTGGTTTCTGCTGGTGGTAAGCTCTTACTTGGCTCTCACTTATTTCATTCTCAGAAGGATGCACTTAAAGGTAAACTTCTCAAAGCCCTGCTCATTTTGTATGCAGCACACATGTGCTGAGCATTCACTTTCCATTCAGTGGATATGTAATACTTTGTGGTCTGGCAGTTTCATTCATCAGCAAAAATCTCTAAATCTCAGGATTATTTTCCACTACCCATTAGGATTTAGACTATTTAATTAACTCAGCTTGACTGGATCAACTCAAAGAAAATGGATTGAGACACTAAGAACACCATGAAGTTGTAGTTTATCTTGTGATGGCCTCCACCTGAAGTCCTCATGAACTTCTCTGTACATGTGTTGGAGGTTGATTTCTGCACAATTCCAAAGCCAACCCAAACTAAATGCTTTCTGAGAATTCTTTGACGTTTTGTCATAATTTTCCCTCCTCGTTTTAATTAATATCTTGTTAGTGTCATTACATCATCTTGTAAATGAGACTTGTGTTTACCCCGTAATGCTAACATTTATATCACACATGCTCCGTCAATCCCCAGCACAACTGCAGATGTTTTACACTTCCATAACTCTCACTCAAAATATCTATAAAATATTGGCTTGCTGACTCCCTCTGGAGAAATCCTGTCTATTCACAAGATTGTCAGACAATTCAAATCTTTAATTTTGACTCTGTTACTACAACAATCTGTCACGTTCTGTGTTGTAGGTGTGGACCCAAATGCAGGAGACAGGAGCCAGGAGCTAAATTAAACACTTTAATAATAATAATAATAATAATAAAATAAACAGGCTGAACGGGGCAGCAAACAAGGAGAAAATAAACTTACTGTGGGAGATGGGAGCAAAGAGGAGGTAAAATCCAAAGGTGAGACAAACGGGAAGCTTTGACGAGCACCAGACAAGGGAGGAAACTAAAAGTGCAGCCTTTATACCAACTGAACACAAAAGGGCTAACGAGACATAACAGGACACAGCTGAGGAGACAGATAGATCAAGCTGGTGAGAGACACAAGGGAAACAGAGAGCAAAAGGATATCAAAATAAAAGCATGAGACCAAACATAAAAGCCTAACAGGAACACATTAGACATGACTACACAGAACAGAGTTATTAGTGGAAAGGAAAACCAAACACAAAATCACAGATAAACTGGAAAAAACCGCTACAAGAAAACAATACTCCCATAAATCATAATCAAACACCCCAAGACCTAACACAATCACTTGGTGTTTAAGATGAACATGATCTCTTGAATGCCTTTCCAGCTGCTGTGGCGCCCTTAAGCAAAACTTCAACGTTTTGTACACTGTTAGCCTGATTTATTCAAGGTTTGCGGTTGTTAAAACAGGCGCAAATCTCTCAGCAGCCACAAAAACAAGCAGCAGATGATTTACCAACAACACACAGGTAAATCTGCGCCTGTTAAACCTGGAGCGCAATCCTTTTAGCGCTTTTGCCCTTGATGAATATGCAATGTGGGCGTTTCTGTCAGAAGACACAAAATATATGTAAATAAGTGGGCGTTCCAGGCGCAGTGTGATTTATCAAAGCTGAAACCGTTTGCAGCTTCTGATTTTGCACGTATGTTTACCACTTCTGAAACATCGCACATAAATGGCTGCAGTGATTGTTGTGAGGAGAAGATGGAGGTTTTGCGTCTGTGATCAATTGCACAGTCAATCTTAGTAGATCACCCGCAAATCAGGAACACGCTCTTGGTGCAAAAATGTTGTCACACATGCAATTTTGCACTCTTTACCTGGAATATTGATAAATCAGGCCCTATACGTTTTAAGAACAGATGTTGAGTTGAGCTTTGGGCATCAAAGTGATGTGGCTGGTTAGAGCTTCTTCCCTGCAGCAACAGTGTCCTGACTGGGAACTTTCTGCAGGAAGTTTGCATGTTACCTATGGACTTTGTATATATGTTAGATTAATTTGTAATTCTAACTCGAGTATAAATGATTGTTTGTTTATATGTGACCCAGTGACAGACATATGAATTGAGATTTTATTTTTCCTTAACACATCCAAATCTGATCTAAACCGTCTCTGTTGTCGATTATTCATTGTAACTTGAAAAACGGAGTCTTTATCTGCTAAGTTTGTTCAACAGGATCAATAAAACGTATGCACTTGCTCTAACAATCAATCAAACACCTCAACAGAACATTTAGGAACTACAAATCATGGTGAGGTGTCATGCTTGGCACCTTCATTAAAAATGTACTAATTTATGAATGAAGTTAATGCAATAAATCGGTCTGACATGATGTTAATCTTAGTAGCTTCACATTACAGCAAGATGAAAGTGACATAATAAATGATAAAAGCTACTGTTTTTCTAGAGTTTTGTTATCTTCTATAAGCAGGAGATGTTTTTGCAAATTTTGACATTCAATCAGGCATCAGGTTTTCTGCCTTAAATATGTCGTGTCACATGTCTCTATATTTTTATGCTATTTGTGGAAGATTTATGGAACTTAATGCAAGAGGAGAAACCTGGGCATGAGCATGAAGAAAAACAGAAGATTTTTTTTGTTTTTTTTTTCATTCAGATCAGCCTTTGATATTGGTGGTGGCCTGGTGGTCGTATGTATGACGTCATTTACTTCAATGCTTGGAGTGACATCATATGTACGGCTGCTAAACTGCTACATGGGACATCATTTCCTACAAAAGTCAGATTTTAAGAGTTTTATCATTCACAAGTTTTTTGCGAGAGAGGAGAGGTAAGAATGGTATTTTGATCTTCTGCAAAGAACCAAGGGTCTCAGCTGTGATAAGATGCATGGACACAATCCTGGCAAAAAAGTTAAATTCCTCAAATAATTCAAGAAATGCAAATGTATAAGCCCGACACTCTGAGAGTCTTAATTTCAGCCAAAAGAAGAGAGAACGAAAAAGATAAGTCACAGCAATATGGTTTCTTTATCCTTCACTGAGCTGCGTGATCAAAATCAGCATTTCAAACAGCAAGTTTTCTTTTTCTTTTTTTTTCATTTTAATACTACCTCCAAATACAAATAATAGAGCAGAGATAAGCTTCATTTGGAGAAAATCAGCCTTTTCCATTCTTTTGTGCTTTTCCAAAACACGGTTTAATGAGTTACACATTTGGAGAGACGTCAGGGAGAAATTCTGATCAGTTCTGCTCTAAAGAAAACTTTTAATGCTCCATTTAAAATGTCATCATGTTCATCTTTATGCCGTCATTTCACCACTGAAGATAACAGTTTCTCAAATTTTTCACAGTGAAGCAAATTAAACGAGAGCAGAAACCACAAAACATGCTTACATGCTTACAATTGCTTATCTGCACTAAGAATTGTACATATTTTAATTTGTATGTATCCCTCCTCATCTCATCTCTAGTGTCTTGTTTCCCAGTTAAGGGCAGCAGCAGGCAGTGAACCACACTCAGACACATCACTAAGTCCTGGACCAAGTGTTACAAAGGGAAATGGTGAGCGTCAATACAAATGTCCTGGGCTGTCCAAAAAAGAACCCCAACAAAACAGAACAGGTGAGAGAATTTTTGATATGGATGATATGAATTCAAAACACTATATAGTAGCATTGTTTTATGTTGCTTAACATTGGATGTGAAGGGACGTGTGCTGTGCTATGATGTAAAAAAAGGTGAGGGTCTTTGCAGAGCTTAGCTAAGGTCTTCAGGGGAATAGAATGTGCTCTCGATAGCATAATGGGACTTAAAGTTTTTGAGCATAGTAAAGTCATGGTGGTTTGTTATTGTGGTGGTCGCATATTGGGTCCTAAATGGAACATGAGGCAACTTTAGTACACAAAGCAAGATGCATTTGTTCCCATCATGGTCACATGAAACTTTAAAGAACCACTCCAATGAAAATTGTGTTTTTCGTGTTGTTAACATGTTCTTGTGGTATTTTTCTGATAATAGAGGATGTATCTTAAAGAGGCCATTTCATACAAATTTCAGGACTTTGTGTTTATTTCTTAAGTATTAACCAGTAATATGAAACATTTTATATCTAAAAAACATCAGGAAACACTGATTAACAGACCTTTCAATCTGTCTGCATTAATATTCGGGTGGTTCCGACTCCTTCCGTCAGGCCTCGAGCAGCAGCTCGTGCATATTCATTATTCAAATTTGCTGGACTCAGATTGGCTAACAAACTAGCCTATCAGAGCAAGGTATACTGTTTCCTGCCCCGCTGCGCATGGCAGCGTCAGACGTCGTGTCTTTCTGTTTGCTATGTCTTATGCTAACAGCTTTTAGCCAGCAGCATGCTAGACGTGGTTTCTACTGCAGGAGCTGAAGAGTACTAATGAACAAAGGAGTTGTGACAAAACAGATACAGGCCGTTCGGACTCGGGAGAAATCGGGTGTTATCACCATCTGCGTAGTTTGAGAGATACAAACTAAAAGAGAAGTTGTTGACCTGTTTTCACACCCACTATGAAGGTAAGAACACCTGTGGAGCTAAAATATTCAACAGAAACCTCAGAAAAAATGTTTTTAATGGAAGGGCCTCTTTAAGAAAATTAAGCTCAAAATTGCATTTTGGAGTATTTCTGTGTTCAAATCACTGTGAATCAGTTGCAGATGTTAAAATGTGTCTAAAAAAGACTGGGTTTGTGTCGTAGAGAAGCCATTGGACAGGCCACAAGCTCCTACTCTGTTAGCTGTACGCTGTGTAGCTGTGAGCTAGCATAAAAGGGTGAAAAGGGTTTTAAGCAAAGATGATCATGGGGAGAGTTTTGAGTAGATACTTTCATTGTTATCCTGGTTGTGGAGAATTCGTGTTGCTTTGACATCAACACACATAATCATCTAAAATTATTTTAAATAATTTATCTTCTTCATTGTTTCTCTCCCCTTGAGGTATATTCTGCCCCCATATGTGGGATGGCTTACTGTGCTGGAATGAGACACCAGCTGGGACATCTGTTACACAAAACTGTCCAGATCGTGATGACCTAGATGCAACTGGTAAGACAGTTTTGCTCTTTTTGCACTTGAGTAGAACAACCAGCTGGCTGAACTGAGACCTGCTGGAGATTGGTTTCTGTGTAAACGATTTAAGCACATATTCTGCACAAGAAACAAACCCAAACCTGTGTGTGTGTAAGTTGGAGTCTGAGGAAAAGGACTTTGTTTAGTGTACGCTCCTCTACTACCATAAGAATTTTTGTATGAGTTTTACATTTTCCAAGGTGGAGTTAAATGCCCAGCTCTTTTGCATGGCATCTACTGCATCAGACCACTAGAACATTTTAAAAACATTTTAATCTGAAATCCAAGTATACATTTTCCTGATGTAGGAATCTTTATTATCAAAACTGAGATGTAACTTTAAAGTTTCCTGCACATATACTGTAGTTCTGTTATTTAGATCTTTTTTTCTTCCTATACATCACTTTTTAGGTTTATGCTTTTTATATTTACAGCTTACACTGAGTGATTAATGTTTTGAGTCAAATCTAGTTCGAGATGCTCCCACAGATAATCAATTGCATTCCTTGATTTAAGGTCTAGGAGATATGAGGGTCGTAACAATAAATGATGTACAGAAAAAAAACTGGACTGTCCGTTAAACAAGAACTTAAATAAAAGGCAACCAAGCCAAACAAAACTAACCTCAAAACTAACTCAGAATAATAAGGAACAGGAAACACACTGTTCTTCTTAGAGGAGCAACTGTCTACAAGTCAGCTGCAGACCTGTCAACCTTAGTACAAACATCCAACTCAGAAAAGCCCCAACAATTGTCAAAAAACTCAAAACTACCACCAACTCACATGTTGCCACATGTCCCACTGGCAGCACGAACAGCCTACTCTCAAAGATGTTCAGCACTGCTCCTAATGAGCAGAGTGGAGTCAGCTGCAAGCTACCAGACCTGAAGGGAGAGAAGGGTAAACTCCACAAGAAAACACAAACAAGACAAGCAGTTTCGGCATGTAACATTAGAAAATAATATCTTGAACCACTGAATGTATTTTAATTCATGTTTGAGAAAGTCTCCAGTGGATGACACTCACAGTTAATTACAGTCAGTTCAAGATGGCTGCCATACCTAATCTGACCACTCATTTACACTGGATGCATCACGTAATGTAAGTTAAGCGCATTATGCGGCTGATAGCTGCCAAGTCAATGGGACCGTTTCCACCTGTACAGAGAAGTAACGCAAATTGGACGCGTCTCAAAAATGTAGTGTCACGGCCCTCTCCTACATTTACGCAGCAGTTCTATGTTTTACACACTATGGTTCTTAAATGTGTCAAACTCAGCAGTTTAGTTTGGACCCAACATGTCCGCACAATTATACGACCATATAGGTCGATTTTGAAAGCTCCTAAAATACGACCTGTCGGAACGTTTTCCGGACTCCGCAGAGGCTTAATACCAACAGCGCGTGCATCCAGACGAGCTGACAAATACGCATACGCGAGGTTTCGCTCTGTTCAGCCGAACAAAACACAAATTCTGCAGCAATATGTTTCATTTTAATACAACAGTTAGCTTTAAAATGTAAAGCTCCACATGGACACACTGTAAAGCCGAATATTTCACGTTAAAAAGTGGAACGGTTAAGGTTAGCGTTGCATACGGAATATAGTGTTGTTTTAAAAATCGACCAATGAGGTCAAATTTGATGTGAGATAGGAATCAGGTGTCCGTACCCAGAAATTTCAAAATAAAAGGACACATGCAGATTTCCATTTGCTTGACTACAAAAAAATACATTACCTGTGACGGGTTTGAAGTCCATAGGTGGTGTGAAAATAAACCACATACCTTCTGGATACATGCTGTCATCCTTCTCACTGCTTGTTGTTGTATGTACTGAAAAAACTACGCGTGATTTTGTAATTCTCCCGGGATTTCGTGATCTCCCAGCTGGATGGAAGGCTTTACGTGAGCGATACGCATCTGAAACGCTCCCGGTGGGAAGGAACACATGGCTGGTTTCGTGAGCAAAAACGCTACGCCCCGCTGATGCGTCTAGTGTAAATGAGGGGTTAGCCAATCTAAGGCTGAGCCATCCTACAAGTTTAATTTCAATTACTCTCCAGATATCATGACCAAAGGTGAGAGTTGAACTCTAGACAGACCTGTAAATCAAAAGCTTTGCCTTTCTGTTCGGCTCCTTCTCCCCTACGACAGACTGGCATAATGCCCTAATTACTGCAGACAAAGCCCCAATCCATCCGTCTATCTCTCGCTCCAACTTGTGATCACTCATGAGCAAGACAACAGGATACTTAAACCCCTTTGAGGATCAGGCGAGATCTCCTGCCTTCTGTTGTTGTTCATTATCAAGATCTAAAAACTGCTATGACCCTTTCTTTGAACCCAAAATTCCAGTGGAGTCCCTCCTGAGGACTCACCCCATTTAAACCCCTCCACCAAGTTAAGGTGTCAATTCAACAAAAAGGTTCAACCCTAGTCACTTATATTCAAACTCATTGAAAACTCAAAGGAAAAAAGTTGCCACAAAGAGCAATGACTGGATGGTCTGGAATAGTCATAATAAAAGCTGCCATAAACGTTCAGAGTTCTGACGGCCGGTCCAGACAGAAATATTGACTACTGAATTGAATATTTTAAAATTTGAGACAGATTATTTCTCTAGGGGATTGGTTTGACGGATGAATTGTTCTCACTTCATTTTTCACAATTTACATTTAGTCTGAACAGTCCAACCCATTGTCACTAACGTTTTGTCAAAACCAGTATTCATGCATGCTATGCTTATGGCTGATGGTAGATTAGATTGCAAGATTTGCTTTCTGGAAATCTGAATTTTGGGCTCAAGTACTTAGAGTTGCCTTGGAGATGTTATTTTGAGTCCAGAGTTCAGCACTTGCATTCTGGGTTTAGTTCTCACTCAAAAGATAAGCACTTTTATGTCCTGGACTGATTTCAATGAATTTAAGCTGAAGTGTTTTATTTTTCCCTTCTGGAAAAGTATTTTTGACAAACCATTTACTTTTTCTCGACATCTAATATACACTCTTCAAAATCAAGGTTTTTAGACCACAGGATGATTTTTATTATAAATTGCATGTAAAACGATTAGGTACTAACTGGGCTTTTTTTGCCATCTTGTCTTTATAAAATATTCTTGCAAACGTGTTAGCGTGACTTCAGATTTTCCAAACAAATTGCAGATGCTTCATTGTGCTACAAGTGGGATAATATTTCATGACTCTAAATATAAATGATAGTTTTTACCGAAGATTTTTACTCTTGGAGACAAGATAACACATTAGCAGATTGTGCTTTATCAGGCAGATTGGATAATTTATTTAACTTAAAACTTGACTGTTGACTTTGATTATGTAAGCTAGTTTACTTTTTGATTTGCAGTGCGTACCTTCGACACCAACGTACCGTTTTAACACAATGAATTATGGGTAACTCGGTAAATGTCTCGCTGAGCAGATCCAGAGTCGAGTCATGTGTGATTTAGGAGATGCAACGTGATAAAGAGAGGGAAGGTGAGGTAGAGGACAGAGAGATGAATGAGGAGAGGAAAAGCAAAGCAAAGAGGAGAGGAATCACTGAAACTAAAAAAAAGAGAAGGGAAAGCTAGAGCCTGAAAGATAGATGGGAATAGAGAGGGAGTACAGAGGGAACAGATCAGTTGTTTTGTAAGTGATCTTCCTAAAATGTCTGTGACTCTAAGAGTCCCCTTATGCTCTTGCTCAGAGGCCCCTGGGGGAAGATTGTACAGTTGGCCGTGTTTGATGAAAAGTTGATGAGCTGTCAGAGAGGACTAGGCAGAGGTTGTTGTTGCTGCTGTCAGGATTAATGTGATCTCATTCTCTTCCCAGCCACGGATCACCAGTACCTGTGGTTTCAGGCCTGACTTTTGAGAATTTTCCAGAAAATTACTCCAAAGGTGGAAAAACATTCTGTTTGATGATGTTTGCCAAAGTAAATTATTCATAGTTATTTAGTGCTGCCAAGATAGTCTGTGTTTGGATTGTGCCAAGATGCTACCGCTGAAAAACACGCCGAGAGACAGCCAAAGAAAACAAAGAGCTCGCTTCTGTACAAACAGAAAGAGTCAAGTGTGCCTGTTAGGGAATATCTTAGTATTGTTACCGATTGTCAAAATTTTGATACCTCTCTTTTTTTTATAACAGAAAAAGTGACCAAATACTGCGATAAATCAGGTTACTGGGTTCAGACGGGCTCGACTTGTGAATCAGCTTTAAAAGACAAATTACAGGTATTTCTTGATTGGGTGTCTGTTTATGAGAAATGGAAAACTAGGACAACTTTTATATCACTGATCATGTCTTTTTTATGTCCAAAAGGAAATCGTTTATTTAAGGGATGCTGCAGACGAGCCAACCACAGAGGTGGGACAAGTTAGGACAGAAAAAATCATTCTTGAAAATGAGAAAAAATGCCTTGAGAAAATGAAGAACGATCCGCCTTACAATGAATCAGGTACAATAGTTGGCTCCGCCCATCAAATTTTCTTTCAGTCAAACATTTTTATCTTCATAAACAAGACACTTAGAAACATAATTTTACGTTCCTTTTTACGGTTGTGTATCAGGTCTCCACTGCAGACGTAGCTGGGATGGCTGGATGTGCTGGAACGATACACCAGCAGGAAGTTACGCCACTCAGAACTGTCCCGATTATTTTGTTGAGTTTGACCCAACAGGTAAGCTGCAAAGCTCAAGATGTTTTGTTTTCCTGCAAGCTTTCTCCATATTTGTCATTGCTTGTTCCTGTTCAGGGTCGCAGGGAGCTGGTGTGTATCTCCAGCGGTCACTGGGCGAGAGGCGGGGTCACACCCTGGACAGGTCGCTAGTCCATCACATTGACAGTATACTTAAAAATTTAACCTGTATTCATGTAATTGTTCTTTACAGAAAAAGCAACTAAGTACTGTGAAGAAGATGGACAGTGGTTTCGACATCCGGAGAGCAAAAAAATGTGGACCAACTACACACAGTGTTTATCCACCCATGACAAGAGAGTGGAGGTAATGGGTCCCATTTAAAGGCTGCAACAGTGGATATCTTAAAAGTGTGAGAGATGTAGGACAAATTTGTGAGGAGTTGGCATCCTCTGAGACAAAATATCTAACTTTCCAAACATGAAAAAACAAATTAAATTAGGACAAATTGCAAACAAATTAAAGCCTCAGTCACACTGATCCATACAATCTGCTAAGTATGTGCTACAAATTGTTTTTAAATAATTACCTATGGTCTCTTTAATGCAACTTTTAAAGACTCTGGTGTTCATGGCCCATTTGCAAATTCATGGCCAGGTTGATAGTCTTGTCCAAACTTTTCCACAAATTTGCCTCCACAACCATCTGCGTAGGAACGCTGGTCAAATGCCTTGGAACCAACCTAAGCACAGGGCACGATGATCAGAGATTATTTATTTTTTATTTACCTCCTTATTTACTTTTAAAATTTTAGAGAACTGCATTTTTTTTACGGGGACATAAAATAGACCACAACGAAAAACTGTTTCAAGACAATTAGACTTACTTCTCATTTTTCATGATGCAACAGCTCAGCAAAGGTGTCACAGTTCCCTCCGACTGGCGGTCCAGCTCATGGAACTGAATCTGGTTCTGGTTGTAGAGGTGCTGCCTCTGGATCCTGCATCCAGCAGTGTGGCTGTCTTCTCTCCAGGTCCTCAAAAGCAGCAGCTACGGGTTATAGATCTTCTTTATCCTGCAGCTGCAGCTGTAGAAGGTGCAGCTGGACTCTCTCTGTATTATTGTCATAGTAAAAATTAGAAGCAGATGATCAGCACACAGAATTTTGGAGATACTGGACCTTTGCCACGTATATTCCCAGACAAAAGTGCTGACAGCTGGAGGATCTACACAACAATAAGTTGAAATTGCCTTGAGTTGCACGTGGGGGAGCCGTTTGTGTATCTAACGACAAAAAAATGTGTAAGATAGGTCTCCAATCCACTCGTATGAAGAGAACTCTACAGCCTGAGTACAGCTGACAGTCACCTTGTATTCGCAAGAATTCATCAAGTCACTCAATCAGCAGCAGGAACAACTTCCTGTAGGAAACTGTGCCAAACTCCCCGAAGGTTCAAGAACTCCAGATTTCACAGGAATCGGGAGATTCTTACAAATGATACGTTTGTATGGGTCATTGTGGCTTTAAACATAATTAAACTGTTTTATGGCAAAATTTTAACAAGAAAATTTGCATGTGCAGATTCGAATGAATATTTTCAGAAAATGCCAATTGAAAGTCAGTAAATATCTTGCTAATTATTGTCTCCAACTAGTTGCCAGCTATCACATTCCAATGAAATAAAATGTGCTTGTAATGAGATAGTTTGTTTATTTTTTCATACTAAAACTTTTTCCCTCTTAGAAGCTAAAAATGAATGAAAACGAGCACAAGTGTCTCCAAAAAATGAAACGAGACCCACCGTTTAACAAAGCAGGTATATTTAGTCCTGTATTTTTATGTCAATTAAGATTCATGTGCAAGAATATAAAGAGAACATCAGTAAAAGTCTGTTTTCGTATTATTGTGGCTTTGCTCAAGGTCTGTATTGTGGTCGTAACTGGGATGGATGGTTGTGCTGGGACGACACCCCGGCAGGTTCCTACACCTCTCAGCACTGTCCTACTTATTTTTCTGATCTCAAACCCACAGGTACAAACAATTTTACAAAGTTGCTTCATCAGATAATCAGTTGCTTCTATTAAAAAAAAAAAAGAACCATAGAGGTGTTTCACCATGTATTAAAACATTGTATTAATCATGTGATTCTTAGAAAAAGCAACAAAGTACTGTGGAGAAGATGGTCGCTGGTTTCACCATCCAGAGAGCAACATGACCTGGACCAACTATACACTGTGTTTTGGCAACAGCAAAGAGAGGCTGAGGGTAACAACCTGCTTTTGTTTATGCAATAAAGACACACTGCACCATGAAACATAGTGGTAACTGAGCTTAAAAAAGGTTTTTATGCAGTTTATCTGCTATTTGTGGGGATTGAACACAACATTCATAAAGCAAAAACCTAAGAGAAGAACAACCTACCTTAACAATGTTTTCTTTTATCATATCTTCATACTCACATAAGTATTTGTGAGCTTATTCATGACTTTCTGTTAACCGACATGTGACTTTGTGCATTGTTTAAGAATCAGCTGTGCACTTGCATCTGACTCTTATAAAGTTTCACCCTCCAAACCACTTGGTGGCGATAATGTACTTATTTGTCTACAGACTCTGAATGAAAACAGTTTGAGTAATTTCTTATAGTGGCGGCTTTTTAGTATATGTGGTTTCTCATATGGGGACAAAACAAGTGTTTATAATATATATATATGATTCTAATATTTGTTGCCTCCTTGTGGTTTTTGTTGCAAATTTTGATACACATTTTTTTTTTTGTCATGCACATGAGCTGGCAGCACAGGCAGTCTCTGTGGCCGTAAAAATTATGGGTTGCATCATGTGGTCAGAGTGGTACATGTGATGAAATTCACACCAGTTGACTTGATGGCGTCATCTCCTTCCACTGTTTACAGAGATGAAGGTGCTGCTGTTCATTCCATAGTTATTTCTCAACTTGCTGCTTGTAGTATGTTTTCGGTAGGAAAATTTGAAGTCGAGGGTTTGTAAGCTCATGCCAATAAGGCTTATGGTCACAAAACATGCAAGACTAGCATAACTTACACAAACACCCACAATTGGTTTGTTGTCAGATTGTTAGCTGTGCTGTAGCTATATGTGGGGTTGTGTGAAGGAGAAAACATGTTTAGGTGTCTTTCACTTGTAGTGGAGAAAAATATTTAATTTGTTTAAAAATCTGCTTACTCATGTCACTTATGCATACCATTGGGTTAATATGTTGCATTTATTAATAGCTGAATACTCAGAGTTTCCGTTCACTGAAAAAAGAGTCAAAGTCAGAGGAAAGATGGATTTGAATGTATTTTTGTCCAAGACTTCAATTATATTTTGAGCCCAGAATTATTCAACTAAAAACAGAAGAATGGGTTCTGAAATGTAGAAACAGCAAAAAATAAAATGACATGTTCTCAAAGGGTATCTGTCAAAACAAGAAAAATACAGGGAAAGAAGTAGATGAAATACTTCAGTTAAAGAACATGTCTCCACATTGTATTACAATGAACATTGTATTACAGTTTTGTTTTAAGGGGGGGTGGTTCTGAGTTCCCAGACCCCCCAGTGACAGTGGCCAGTCTAAGTCACACCTGTGCAATAATCATGCTGAGGTGGGATGGATTGTCTCTGCTCACTATTACAGATTTAGACAGATTTTTGAACATTATTTAAGATCGATGGTTATTTTGTGTATGTGGAAAAGGTTTTATATCTTTGAGTTCATCTCATAAAATATGGGAGCAAAAATACCATTTACCATGATGTCACATGATGGCACGGCCAGCCAGGGAGCGAATTCCTTAAGAATAATTCATATACTGTTTAGCTTTAATATCATTTTGTGGAAATCATGTACTTTAAATAGATTCACATTTAACTTAAATAGAATGAGATGTGAACAATGCTTTTGGGATTTTTGTGGGTGTTTCAATGATTTTAACAATTGGAAAAGAGGTACAGTGAGCCTGTATCTATGCTTTAGTTTTAGAAAGTTTAAAACAGGTTCTGGAGCAGCTCAAATAATTAACATTTTTCTCCTTAACTCCTGTGACATCCCTGCCTCCCAGTTCGTCACGCATGGCCACCACTGAGCACTGAGCAAACTTTTATGTGTGAGCTCTTGGTAACTTCGAATCATTAATTTCAAATCCTCCCACTGATTTTCAATGTAAAGAAAGATGCAATGACCTCTATCAGTCCTGTCTTATGCTTCGAGTGACTCAGCAGCAAGCTGTCCTCTGTCCTCTCCCCATCACCATAAAGCTGTAACTTCTTAATTAGGACAACTAATAATAAACTCTACTAATAAACATACAGCCTTTAGCTAACCTTCGATCAGGCAGCTTAAATAAACTAAGCGGTTATACTTATTGAAAGGATTTGTTCATTTCTCTACAAATTTGGTTTTTTTTGTTAATTTCTTAGCTGTCAATCATCTTTCAACACACCCCCCCCCCACACACACACTATTTTTGCAGCTAAAGTTTGGAAGCTAAAAAACTTTACTCATCAAAAAATTCCCTTGAAGGAAACATTAACGCTGAGTGGTGGGACGATACAGGCGTTTAAATTTGCACTGTTGGATTAGAAAGAAAGAAACATATTTTTTTGTAACCGTGCATGAGTTCAAATTTGCCTCATAAACAAAAAAATGCTAAAATATTTTTTCAGATGACTCACGATTTACTGCTCTGAGTATAATTTTGTGTGACTTCAATCACATTAATAATCCAGTAATTGAGTAATACGACAACACTTGATTTCCCTTCGAGGATTAATAAAGTATTTTTGATTGATTGATTGATATTTTTAACAAATTTGTCATAATTTTAGCATCTTTTTAATGTGGCTGTTCTTAAATGTGTTTATGTAAGTTCATTTAAATCTCATCTGAAAACCCATTATATTAATTTATCTTTTGGTTATTGCTGTTGTTATCGGTTGTAGCACAGCTACTCCTGTCTTTTATTGTATTTTTCTTCCTTTTCTTCTTTGTTTTAATATTTCTTTATTGTTGTATTTTATATCAGCTGTCATCCTGTATTTTAAAGTGCTCTATAAAGAAACTTGACTATGTTTCTAAATCCCCGTATTTATGATGTGAATGTGTCTCACATTTAGGCAGCTGTCCAGTTTTCCAGGGATGCTGAGGTAGAACCAACCAGTGAAGCAACAATCAGTCCAGTAGATCATCAACAAAACCAGGAAATTGTGCGAAAAAAAATCCTCGACAACCAGTACAAATGTTTTGAGAAGATGAATCGTGATCCACCTTATAACAAGTCAGGTAAATGAACATAATGATAGTGTGCCTCGTGTTTTTACACTGCTGTTTCCTGTCTTTGTGTTCTGAACTCTTTGTTTTCCACAGGTTCGTACTGCAGCCGTAACTGGGACGGCTGGCTGTGCTGGGAAGACACTCCGTCTGGAACGTTTACATCCCAAAACTGTCCCAACTATTTTGACGACTTTGACCCGACCGGTGAGCTTTGACTCTCAGATATCTCGTCCTTTTAAAGACCTCCTCGCTTGAGACTCAAAGCATATTTGCTTCTTTCAGAGAAGGCAACAAAATATTGTGGAGAAGACGGGCAGTGGTTCCGCCACCCAGATACCAACAGAACTTGGTCCAACTACACACTCTGCAATGAAAACACTAAGGCAAAGCTGAGGGTAATTTATACAAGTATCTAGCTAGCATCAATCTGCTGCATAAAGGAGAAGATGGGATGAATCAGAACGTGTTAAGATGCTGTTAAACTGTGTGAGAGGAGGTGCTGAGCTGCATGCTTATCTCTCAGACAGGCAAAGCAGGTTTTGTTTGTCTGAACAAACTGACTGTGATCTTAATGGAACAAAACAATCAAATTATTCAAAGCTTTTTGTCTCTCGGGCTTTACAGAGAGTCTCCCAGGTGACAGAGCTGCGTGGGCACCGATGCTTTTTAATAATATTTTAATCATCAGTTTTTTGAAGAGTTTTATACCAAAGGGGACATGAAAATGTCAGTATGCAACTTATGGGACCAATTTAAGGCAAAGATATGCCTTGTCTAATTACAACAACAACAAAAACGTTTAGTATAAAAGCTGTTCAGACAACTGGAGTGAAGACGCGAGGCAGGTGAATAAAAGCAGGTCCGGATGTGAAAATGAGACAGAATCAATATCAGAATAATAAACACAAAAACAGACAATGATGTTCAAAGCTGTCATGAAGGATTTATGAAAAGGTATTATTATAATATGAAGAGTTATTAGTAAATGTGTTAACAGTGGAATAATAAATTTGTACTATCAGTGATCAAAAAAAACACACAGCCTAATGGAAACAGCTTGGTTCACAGTTCTGTCCCAGGTTGGAAACGCAATAATAAAGAATTAGATAAAAATGTGTCCAAAGAGTAAATTATACACAGTTTGTTTCATTGTGGAATTTCTTATGTAGACTATTTCTCATCTTTTTTAGGGTATAAAAATTACAACTATTATTTTTTATAAACTATTAATTATTTTACTTTTTACATTCAGTCAAGACAATGTGATCTTAAATTGCCTTTTTGAAACATTGTTAAAGCAAATCCCATTTCGCAAAACCCAAGTAAAGTCTCTCTTTTATGGAAACGTAGTACTGCCAGAGCTGAGAAATAAATTTAGAAGCTTCATCTCATTATAACAAGAAAGTTTCTCGTTTTTACGAGACATTTTCTCGTTATAACGAGAACGAACGTCATAAGCAATAACACGGCGCGGGATATTTGAGTGGAGAATCCGAGCGAGTCCCTTTATGCTTTTTTAAGAGATCGTAACGTTTCCGAGGAACATATTTCTGCACTGAGGAGTGAGAATTTAAGTAAAGCATGTAAAATACTTATGCTGCATGAGTGGTAAAATGACCTGTAATAGCGCCTTGCTTAGTCAGAGGACAAAGCTCTTCATACATTCATTCACTCTCACGCACATTCATACACTGAAATTATAATCGATTTGACATATTGTTCTTAACACAGTATATTACTGAATGCATCTGCAGTGCAGTGGTACCGTATTTTAACGCGGAGAAAACCCCTGCTATCTTCGTACTTCCTGTTGTCATGGCAACCTATAAACAATCCATTATAACGTCAGTCAGCTGCACCTTTTATGACCGGAAATGACATGTAATTTACTGAAACGTTGATTTCACACAAATAAGCTTGATATGTTTATAAAGTATACCTGTATTCTACACAATGAAGGCTTTACCGGCTCCCTACCTTACTTTACCCGGACCACTAGAATTCTGTGTTGTGTGAATAACAAAGTACCCAGAGGTTCAGATTTAGCCTAACTGGTGGCGTGTTCCCTCGAGGAAGGAAGTGACACCATGAAATAAGGCCGTCAACATAAAAGATTTAAACTAATCTCTCTTAAGATGACTAAATATATGTATATATTTTTTTTCTCGTTATAACGTGTTTGATATCTCGTAAAAACGAGAAACTTTCTCGTTATAACGAGATGATGCTTCTAAATGTATTTCTCAGCTCTGGCAGTACTACGTTTCCGTACTACTCTTTGACTATTTCATTAAAAGGAAAAAAGATGAATTGACCATCTGTCCGTGTGTTAAAAGCAACAAAACATAAAATGAAACAATGATCATTTCTGTCTTTATTTTTTGGACAGTCTGCCTACATCCTTTTTTACATGACGATCGTCGGCCATGCTTTATCCATCGCCTCCCTGCTCATCTCTCTGGCGATCTTCTTCTACTTCAGGTAACTGATTCAGCTTCATCTGCCTGTTTTGCATTTCGGAGGCAATTATGATGAATCACTCACCCTTCTTGTCCTTATACGAACTCATCTTCACAATCAAAAATAGATCTGACAGATACACAGATGGTGTTGTTGCTTACTTTGCAGGGACAAAACTCTGTTTTTATGCAGTCAGCATATTCTTTAGTGTGCTGCTGATCAAACTAACAGAGTTAATGTGAGTTTAATAAACACTTTCCTCAGAGCTGCACAAAAGGGTTTTAATAATGAAGAGCGTTTAACATGATCTAAAAGCTTTTGACGAACTCTGCAGGACTAAAAATAGCTGATGTCTCCTAAAAAAATTAGACAATCAACCCAAAACTGGCTGGTTTAGCAGGAGCATTTAATTTATGAATATTTATTCATCTACAGTAAGAGCTATGGTGTTCTGAGTGCACTTCAGTGCTTTGCTCATTCTGAATATCAATAAAGATGAACTTCTTTTTATTCCAAAGAAAAAAGCTCACAGTTAAATAACAATTTTCTGCTAGTTACATAATAGCTTGGATTAATAAATTAGATTTTTGTTGGAGATAAATTGTTAGAGTTTGAATAAATAATGTTTTATCTGAATCAAACTTGTGCCGTGCCGTTCTTTTAATTATCTTTCTAATAGGTTGGCAACTTATATGCTTTTTGTTATTGGTAGAATGACATTCTATTCAGTATGACTGATAGAGACATCTGTGACAAACTCTGAAAATGGGAAAAACAAGATAATAAAAACTCTCTCTGTTGTTTTTTAATATAATTTATATAAGCCAGATTTTTGGCTGTGTAATTGGTGATTGCTACAGTTGTAAATTCAGATGTGGCGAAGGCCGCAGACCCCTAAACGCAGCTGTTGTCCTCAACAGATCTTGTAAGAGACCGTTAGACAGCTCCAAAGTTTTATACACAGCCATAAATCAAGTCAACATTTATTTTAGGTGAGAAAAGCAAAAGACCCTCAGAAAGTCAAATTCAGCTACGTGTTATTCGGTTACTGACTCCGAAGTTTCTTCTTTTACTTTTACATAAAACATATAATAGCTACAGCCAAAGCTCTAAACATCAAAATGTGCAGATCAAATTATGGTGTGCAGTTTCACCTAACAATTCTTTTAGACTTCTACATCAACACTGTTAAACATTTTAAATACTCAGGTTTGCTAAAGAGAAGATTGTACGATCTGTGACAGTCTGATAAATGGTGCCAAAAGGATTCCCGGCTAAATCTTGAGGATGCATCTACATACCTTTACTTTGGTAAAAAAAGAGTTAGGCCATAGAAATGTATGAATGGAAGCTGCCATGTTGAATTTTTGGCCTTAGAGTTTGCAAAGAATAGTGAAGCTGGGAGTCCCATTTACTTACCATCTCACAATCATGGTGTTTTAAACATCAGAATCAGTTTATTGTCATTATATCGTTAAGTACAACAAAATTACCTTGGAAGAAATATTTTCACTTTTATTCTCCCGAGGCAGCCAATTTGAGGCGCCAGATGAGAGATAAGTTATACATACTGGACACATGTAGGTAACTAATTACAACTAAGCATAGTAGAACATGTATATTTGAAGTTGAGAACTATGTGGAATCAACAGACGAAAATACCCAGAAAAAAGCATTATATATGTATATTGTGTGCTGTGCACTGATGAGGAAGAGAGAGAGAGAGTGCTCAGCCATGCAGCCAACGATTCTGGCTGTCCAGGTCTCGTCTCGTGTTTTCTTGGCACACTTTAGGCCCCTTCCTGCCAATTGGGCATCGTTTAAATGCCACGGGTACCTGAGCATTGTTTCTGACCATGTCCATCCCTTCATGACCACCATGTACCCATCCTCTGATGGCTACTTCCAGCAGGATAATATAATGCACCATGTCATAAAGCTCATTTCAAATTGGTTTCTTGAACATGACAATGAGTTCACTGTACTACAATGGCCCCCACAGTAACCAGATCTCAACCCGATAGAGCATCTTTGGGATGTGGTGGAACGGGAGCTTCATGCCCTGGATGTGCATCCTACAAATCTCCATCAACTGCAAGATGCTATCCTATCAATATGGACCAACATTTCTAAAGAATGTTTTCAGCACCATGTTGAATCAATGCCACGTAGAATTAAGGCAGTTCTGAAGGCAAAAAGGGGTCAAACACAGTATTAGTATGGTGTTCCTAATAATCCTTTAGGTGTACATTTTTTGCATAAAGAATGTTTTTTTATTTGTTAAAGGGATTTTACTGTTTCAACTAGACAGTGAAAATGGTCTGTTTTTATGTAATTTTATTTTAATTTTGGAAAATTTTGAAGTTCTATTTCTGTTTTTGGTCTCAGTCGGTTTGCCAATCAGTTTTATAGGTAGAACCTCAATTTAATTATAAAGACTTTACTCTTTAAAAGTCACGTTCCCATTTTCTTTAAACCTTCTGTAAGCTGAGTTTTCTTTCTTTCATTTTTGTACATTATTTCACCGCTACCTTTTATTACACTGTTAGTCTTGAGTTGCCAGTTAAGCTGATGAGAATGCACCCTTGGGAAGCATCATGCTTTATGTAACGACACTTAGAGCATGTGGGGTGGAGACAGTTGGTTGGTTGACCCACTGGATTTATAAGACAATAAAAAGTATACACTTCCATTTTGTTTCTGTTATGTGTTGTATATTTATGTATCAGAGTATTTATAAACTAGATTTTTTTTTGTTTTATATCTCACGTTATTCTGGCATGTCAGAGTGTTGCATTCACAAATATTCATGTCACATAGGAGTTTGAGCTGTCAGAGAATCACCCTTCATAAGAACCTCTTCTGCTCCTACGTGCTCAACTCCGCCCTCACCATCATCTACCTGGTCACAGTGGTCAACAACCCCAAAGTGGTGGCCAGAAACCCAGTGAGTAAACGTTACAATAAACTCTGTCTTTCATATTACTGAGCGTACATATGAGGGTGTACACTGAATACAGTAACCCCTCACTATACCACACTTTCCTAAACTACAGATTTTATATGTAAGCATATCTAAATATCATTGACAATAGATTTTTTTTATCCCTGGAACTTGCTTCCACAGTTTGTTTGCCTAGTTGATTTCACACAAGAGATGCTAATGGCAGATGGCTGAGAAGCATGTGGTTATGTGTCCTGGGTACTGATTGGCTCAGATCCTTGGCGCTTAATAGCTAGCTAACCAGCACCTTGTCTTGCTCATTCATCATCAACATGTTTGCTGCATAAAGTGTGTTTAAAAGGGCTTAAAATATACAGAAACAACCCTATAAACATATAGTTTGTGTTTTATGGATCCCCCCCTTTTCCCCCTGGATTTCCCCCTATTGAGACCAGGTTATAACCTAAATATCTGAGACAATAGAAAGTACTTAGGGTAGGAACTAACTGTTGCTGACTGATCTGAGGCACAGCGTTACAGTAGAAAAAGATTTTCTGTTGGAATCATTAAAATAGCGATTAAGATATTGTATCAAAACTGTAAATAAATTGTGACCCACATGAGACATTTCTACAAATGCTGTATAGATTTTCTTGTCGTGATTTAGTCACAAATTGTCTCAATTATAACTCAGTTTGTTTGCAAGTTATTTTAGTTTTATTCATATTTTTTTCAATGGTCAGTTCACCTGTGGATCAGTTGGTTTAGTCCCACCATAAGTTATGTTCTTGAACTCCATGTCCTACCAACTCTGCTGTGGAGGCAGGTCCAATATTCAGTTGTCATTCCTCATTTTATTCTGTTTTTCAGTTTTTCCAACAAGTTTATAAGTGTAGTTTTGTGTTGTGGCAAAGTCCCAAATATTATCAAGGAGACGTCTTTGTTCTAAGCACCTTCCAAAAGGTGCATTTACTACTTCAGGACATCCAAATATTGTTACAGCCAGCAATAAACAAGAACACATAGCATGTCATCAAAAGTTATATTCATTTACCAAAAACTTAAACAATATTTTTTCATCATAAATCAGATTTCTTGCTAGATTTTTGCACCTTCTAACAGTTTGGACTTTCTAAAAAATTCCACATTTAATTGCATTTTACTTTCCTTTTCTGTGCTTCAAGGCTAAAACTCTGTTGCAATTACTACATACTTACCAATAAAGCTTTCTAATTTACACAGTACAAAGTGACATTTTTTTCATCTCTGTAGGCATGACTTAATTATAGTCTGTCTCCATGCTGATGAACTAGAAACTGTTTGCAGCACCATCGTCCTGAGTTGATAATTAAAATAGCTTCAACTAGAAACAAGTTTAACATCTCAAACTTAAAATCTTAATTATCTACAGTATTAATACATATTTTGTATTTCTGGCATTTCCAAAAAAAGATGTAGAAAACAGCTGTGCACTAACTAACTTACCATCATTTTAATCTTAACAAAGCAAACTGTAAAATTAACAGGAAGCAGAATAGAATTTTACACAGAACAAAACTGAGCTGTAATTTTTTAAATTAAACTCAGTAAAAATGTTAAGAAAATAACATTTCAGGTTTTAATTTGTATTTTATGCACAAGCTTGATTTGAATTAGCTCATTCTTGCTTGTGGACCAAATGTTTGTCACATGTTTCTCAGCGCTTCTTTTAAGCAGCAGTAGTACAGTTGGTTGGCTTTTTTTCCAATCTCTCTTTTTTCCCCATTTTCTTTTCTTGGATCTTTGTTGCATACTGAATGCAGATGTGAAATCTTTGAAACTCTGAGGTCTGTTTAGGCAGAGGTAGTAAATCTGTCCTGTAGGAATGCTTCTCTATCAGGATTCAACAGGAATTTAGGTGTTACTCCTTGGGAATCAAAATACTGGCAGCTTCTTAACTGAATGCCCACAGCTTCTGCTTCTCAAAGGTTGTTGTTGCAGAACTTCTCTAACTCCTAAAAAAAAGAATCATACGCATCAGATCCTCTTTCAAGCAGACCCAAATAAAATTAAACACTTTCAGGTTCTCCAAGTTTAAAAACAAAAAAAAGCTGAAAAAATATTTCTTAAAACCTGCAGTCAAGTCCCAAAAACTACAAACACATGTCCATCCAATGTGCAAGTGTGTAAAGATTTTCTGCATTTGTGTAAATGATTAAAGGACCTTACAAAAGCAAGAAAAACAAAAGGCAGGATTGTAGAATTTGGCTCACGTTACACACAATCCCATCAGCTTCAGTGTGTTTTTCAGCTGGAGCATCCATTCCCTGACAAAGTACTGGAAACACTGAGGACTCAGAGTTTGATTCTGAAACCTGCTGCTGTTCCTTTTCATGCAAATCCATCTACTTCATACGCATCACACATATATCCAAGAAGCAGACCCAAACAACAACCACCATCATTAACGTTCCATCTGATCCTTAATTACAGCTGACGTGATGTGGCTCCCTTTCAAATCCCTTTTTGTCGACATTTGTCAGAAAGGTTTGTCTTGAATCTGTTACCTTCTAATGTACTATGCTGAAATTGTACTTTCTTGCTACAACATGCCAAAATAAATTGATTTACCATGACCCTGCATCTCTAAAGGAAGTAAAAATAAAAAAAAAAAGAAGCACCAATGATTTAGATTCAGATATGTCTGTTGGGAAGCATTTAGAAATTAATCGCTGCCAGAGTGAGACTTATGAGTTTGCTTTTGAGACTGGTGATTTAGGAATTGTGGATTGCTGGAAAGATTTGCTCTTACTGAGAAAACAAGCTCTTTTTATTCTCTGTGGTGTGGTGATACAAACTCTGGTTTGGCCTCCTTGCAATGTGGGGGAGTGAAGCCCCAAAGCTTATGTCAAAACAGGGAGGAGACAGAAAACACGGGACACATCTACATTATCAATAGCTGTTTTAGTTATTCTTGGTAACTTTGGCCGAACCTTGGTAAGCAGCAGTTTTTAATTTGTAAAAGAAAAGGATTCTTCTGTCAGATAGTGATTAGATGTCAAGAACGTGTCTGTTTCAGGGGAGCTTCTTTAAACAGAAAGAGAAGAATAGCTAAAAAAAGATTTAAGATTTAAAAAGTGAGTTACTATTGTGTGTTTCAGAGTATCACAGAGAGGTGCAATGCCCAAATCTTTGAATTATACCGTGGATGCAAACATGTTCTTTAAAGGTAAACTATGTAGAAAATAATGGCTTTTATTTCCAACACCAGGTGACAGTAATGAGCCAAATCACAACCCCTTCACTTCCACTAACCACCACAGGGTTGCAGAAATGAATATTATTCCTCACTCCGTCACACAGAGCGGCAATGTTCAAGAGACTCAATGAGCCTTGAGCAGCTGATGGCAAACAACATGTTGTTTAACTCTCTAATTATTGTATTACTTTCTTTTTAAAGCATAATATTGAAAATTCAACACATTTTTTAAAGTTGATCACAGTTTAGGATTTACACAATTTACTCACTTTATAAATGTGATGTGTCTTTTTAAAAGAAGTCATATAATAAAAACAGTCTCTGTTTTTAGAAAATAGCAGATTCAGTGTGTATTTTTTAACAAAATGACCATTTTAATTCTGCACTTTTAGAATTGGTTTGAGGAGAGTATTGGTCATGGAGATAAAAAGACACAATAAACTGCTTATGATAAAAATTATTAGCAGCATCAATGCAGTTTCATAGAGAAATCTCACTTGTACTTAGAGAGAAAGGACCGAGTACCCATCCTTGTGGTACACCTATTTTATATCATCAGTGTAATGGCTTGCTTTAAAACAGCCATTGTGAATAATTAAAAATCTATCTTTTTCATATTTTAACTAAATAAGACTATAAATTAACAGGCTGCAATAAATATTTTAAATTGTATATATATTCCTTTCTGAGTGTTTGTGGGATTTTGTTTAGCAAATCAAACCAAAAAAGGGCAAACAACCACCTTTCAAAAACTAACTTAATGATTTAATATTGACAAAAATCTGCAGAAATACATCAAGAGTTCATAAATCATCAGGGAAGTGCATTTAACATGGATTATTTTGGTACATTTTAGGCAAAATAAACATGTTAGTTTGTTCCTGTTTGACAGTCATTAGACAAACAATGACTTATGGCACATTTATAAGTGTGTTGATAATTATAGCATTAGCAGACTGCAGTTAGTCGAGATTGACATGATAATAATATGTCATTAAAGTCATCACTTCTCACTGCAATGGCTTAATCATGGAACAGAAACCATAATGAGATGTGCTGTCATTTTGCAGTATTACGGTGGCTTCATAAATGTAAAATTGTGTCATCGCCTGTAAGCTCCTTTCTCACTTTGTGCATAGTGCAGCAAACTCGATCGGAGCCCCCAGATACAGACTAAAACCGCCATTTCAACTCACCTCCAAAGGGGGTAAATGCATAAACATCCTCTCAGCCTGGAACGAACAGGAGGGTTTAATGATTTCCTGCCTCAAGCAATGAAAAATCCCATTAGATCGTTTTTTATTGTGATGCTGAAATGATGTGAGTGTTTAAACTAAGTGATCTTTATAGTCTGAAACAGACACTAGAAATCTTCCTGTTTTGGTTTCTCTGCAGGTGGGATGTAAGGTCTTGCACTTCTTCCACATGTATATGTTGGGTTGCAACTATTTCTGGATGCTCTGTGAGGGAATCTATCTGCACACGCTTATTGTGGTGGCTGTATTTGCAGAAGAGCAACATCTGCACTGGTACTATCTCCTGGGCTGGGGTGAGTTATGAGTTCAATTTTATTATTTTAGATAGCGTCAACTGTTGTGCATCATTAAAGAAGTATTTTTTTTATCTGTAGTGAACTCAGCCTCAGTTTGCTACTCCAAAGAAGCACAACAACAGTGAACACAGTCTGGCAATATATAACTGCAGCTACCTGATGTTTGCACAACATGTCAGTGTGGACATGCTGACAGTTTTATAGACTTCCTGTGGCTTAACGCTGCTCCTGTCCTTGTTTTCTCACCCTGAATGATTGTCTCTGATATAAGCGAGCAATGAAACATTAAAGGGATGGTCACTATTAAAAAACGTTTGCAACATGGAGGCCTGTCGAAGTCCTCTGTGTGTGTGTGTGTGTCAGGTTCATCTGTGGCTGATATCTTACAGAGACTCACTGGTGTGTGAAAATAAACTGTTCATGGATTTTTAGGTTTTTCTGTCCAGAAAATAAGTTCAAAAATTGAGCTCCAGTGCCTGTCGGTTGTTTTTGAGGCAGGATGTCAAATTAAACAGAATTTTACAGAAGATCCTATGTGGCTGAAAGATTTCATAAATTAAAGTTACTTGCAAAATAACTGCCAATTTTCTGAAGAAGTTGAACAAACAAAGCTAACTGTGCTTTTTACTGCTATGTGGTCATCTTTTCCTGTTCAAGGCTTTCCTCTAGTGCCTGTGTCCATCCACGCCGTAGCAAGAAAAAAGTACTTTGATGACAAGTGAGTAATGTTCCAGAAATGTGTCTAAATAAATAGGAGATGTTTACACATGTGCTGGGGCTGTGTGTTGCAGAGTGAGACCATGCCGATCCATATGTATTTATTCATGTGTGTGTTCGTGTGTATTTTGGGCGGCAGACAGCTCTGACTGATTTGTTTTTCCTCCTGTAGCTGTTGGATGAGTGTGGAGACCCATCTGCTCTATGCGGTTCATGGGCCCATAGTGGCAGCGCTTCTTGTAAGTCTGCAGAAATGGATCTCATCGAGAAAAAAATCATGTAATTATTTCAAGCTTTTCAAGCCAAGTGAGTTTTATTTTTTTTTCAATTGTGGTTTTTCAAACTTTCCACAGGTGAATCTGTTCTTCTTGTTGAATATTATAAGAGTGTTGGTGACCAAGTTAAGAGACACGCACCGAGCGGAGTCAAACATGTACATGAAAGCAGTGAGAGCCACCCTGATCCTGGTGCCACTGCTGGGAATACAGTTCGTTATTTTTCCCTGGAGGCCAGAGAACCGGCTGGCTGGTGAGGTCTACGAGTACGTCATGCACATACTCATGCACTACCAGGTGGGTACTGACCTGAAAGGAATAATCTGTTCTAATGATGAAGAATGATGCACGTGTCAGATGTGCTTGTGATATTACACATAATGCTTTGAAGCTGCAAGCTTAATATTAACTCAGATAAGGAGTGATTGTTAAAATTAATACATGTGATTTCATATTAAATTACTCTTAAAATATTTGCATTTTAACAGCATTTCCTGGCTCATGTTTATCAGATTGATAATATATTTATGTGTCAAAATTGTTTTTATTTTTCTTAAAAAGTTATCTAAAGTGCCAAAAAGTCTTTCTTATTTTAAATCCTGTTTGTGGTGAAGACATTAAGACGGAAAGGAATCAACAACCTGTTTTTTTTTCTTTTGTAATAGGGATTACTGGTAGCAACAATATTCTGCTTCTTCAATGGCGAGGTAAGAACTGTTTGTACATTTGCAACTACAGAATTAACAAGATTCGACTGTTTGGGGATTTAGATGAAAAGGATCATACAACTCCCAGGGTTTTAAGCTAAAAATATAGCTAGATGTTGGGAAGAGTTCAGGAGGTGAATATGAACGCAGAACGTTACAGCAAACAAAACCTCACAAAGAACTCCAGGTAAAAGGTAATCAAATGAAACAGGAATGGGCATGAGAGGAGACAAGAATCAATAATCAATTAACTGACAAAAAATAACATTAGTTATATGTGTGGATATAGATAATGGATGGACATGTAACTAGTATCAGTACCGTCACATGCAGATTATGAAACTTATCAGATATAATACTAGTCTATAAACAAAAAATACTGTATTTTATAAATCTGTCCCAATGACTTAAAAAGGTAAATATCATCCATCCATCCATCCATCCATCCATCCATCCATCCATCCATCCATCCATCCTTCCATCCACCCACCCATCATCCATCCATCCATCCTTCCATCCATCCATCCATCCATCCATCCATCCATCCATCCATCCATCCATCCATCCATCCATCCATCCATCCATCCATCCATCCATCCATCCATCCATCCATCCATCCATCCATCCATCCATCCTTCCATCCATCCATCCATCCATCCTTCCATCCATCCATCCATCCATCCATCCATCCATCCATCCATCCATCCTTCCATCCATCCATCCATCCATCCATCCATCCATCCATCCATCCATCCATCCATCCATCCATCCATCCATCCATCCATCCATCCATCCATCCATCCATCCATTCAGCTACAGTCACAATGACCCATATGAACAGCTGTGAACATCCTACAAATGATTTTTGGACCATTTCCACTGAACTCCAGAAGGCAGTCTTATACAACGTTTGTATTCCATTCATAAGTCCATGGCCAGGACCCACTAGTGTTGGCGTCTTCTGTCCAGGTCCTCCTGCTGCTTAGAAATGAAAGCAGCCGCTACAACCGCTAGACCCTCAAGTTGGTCTTACCAACTTCCTAAAATAACTGTAGGAAACTATATCCCTCTCCACGTATGTCTACAAACTCCAAATTTTATAGGAGCTATTGGAGATTCATACAAACCTATCGAACCTTTATGATCACAGATTTAGTTCAGTTTAAAACTTCTTTTCCAGTTTTCATTCATAGTGTTTCTCCACTCTTCATTGCTGTTATATTTATGCTGTTAAAAACTGCATTAGGAAACTTCAGGTTTTAGAAAGGCCGTGAGGTTTAGGAAAGCATTAAAGTTTGAGTTCAAAAGGTGGAACTGTCACGTTCCGCACCACCAGGATAAATGTCCTGTATTTGTATGGCACATTCAGACCACTCAAAGCACTTTAACACTACAAATTTTGCATTCACCCATTCAATCAGCCGGATATGTAAATCGGGGGGGAGGGGGGCTACATGGGTTTCAGTGACTTCCCCAAGGACACTTTGACATGTGGTGGTAGAAGCCAGGATTGAACCAACAACATTCTGATTGACAGGCGACCGCTCTAACCACTGAGCCACAGCCACCCCAATAAGATAAGATACAGTTTATGTCCATCAACATACTCTCAGTGGCTGGTTTAGATTAAAGTGACATGAAAGGTAAAACATCTTCTTTAAAAAGAAAATGAACAATCTCAAACTGTTCAACTGTTCCTTTAAAAGTCTTATGCTTCACTGCCATGTTTGAAATAATATTGCTGTAATTCTGATGCAATTGCCCTTTAATAAAGGTCAACCTGCACTCATTACCCTGGAACCTTTTCAGTCATGGAGCAATAAAGCTGCTCATTGCCTGTGGCATTATGTTTGAGGCATCAGACTCCATCAAGTAAAACAGATTTCTGGGTCAAATCTCTTCTTCATACGTCTCCGCTTCATTGTAGGAAGCGACCCATGAATATCATATTCGGACTCATTGGTTTTGCTGCTTCAGCTGTCAGTGGTTCACTTGGAATGGGTTAGAAAGCATTTTGGCAATTGTCTCATAGGAGACCGGTCTTGATGCAGCTGAAGCTGAAGGGTCATGTCAGGTGACGAGTAAGGCAAAGTGTATAAATGATGGTGTGGTTGCCAGGCGGAGATGGAAATTGATTCTCCTTTCACGTCCTGCTGTCAGCCCTCCCAAATCTGTCTGCAGCTGTCTGACTGTAAACTGGATTCAAACACTTCACCAAACACATGAGCTCATTTTTGTTTTGTTTTGTTATGGAGACCTCTTGGCTTCTCAGATGCTTTCAGGTTTGCACCAAATAATTAAAAAAATATAAAAGCTGTGACAGTTTAAACAGTAAACAGACATTTCTGACATTTGAGGGGCAGAAAGGTATTTCTGTAAAATGTTCTTACTCAGAACAGAACATTACCACAAAATGCAATTAACTCATACATGAGCAGTCAGGAAATCATCTGAAACTATGTGGTTGACTCTTAGAACAAAAAAAAAAGTGTCATGCATATGTTTAAAGGCCAAACACACAAAGAATCACAAGGGAACGGGAGGGTTTGTTTGCTTCACCCACATAATGACCAATTCATGCTCTCCTAATCAGGACAGGGCTTTTTGGGGCTGGTTTAGTTCAGTTTCTTTGATTTGAAGGCCAAACTGCACAAACCTGCCTTGTTTCTTCAATGGCTCCATTGTCAAATCAGGGCAGTGAGACAAACAGCTCCCAAGTTGTATTTGTGACATGAACCAAGATGTTGTATGGAAGCTGTGAGCCACGGCTGCCCTTTTGTCTCATTACAACAATTAGTAGCTTCATTTAAGTCATTAGATTGCTGTGTGTTAATGTACACACATTGATTACACTAGTGTGTTAGTGTGCTGCTCAACAAGCTGGTTAACACTGGTCTCATGTACGCTGTGCAGCTTTAGTTTGATGACATTTAATTAGTCTGAAACTTGTTCACAGTTCACAATTAAAAATAACGCAAGAGGACAGAATTCTCTCTCTGAGCGACCGTGTCATCCTCGTTAAGGATTTTATATTTATATCTTCAAATCAGGTCCTGCAACAGTAATAAAACCTTTTTTGATTAAATCTATACTTTTATTTACACTGATATTAAAATAAAATAAAAAACATTCAGCAATAATTGTCTGAATAGCTGTCGTGTAAAAATCAACAAACCTATCAATAGTCAATTGGGGTTTTAAACTGATGTTAATGGTATCGTTAGAAAAACTTGAGCAAGTAATTTGATTTGTGTTATTTTTATTTCTCTTCTCATTAATAGTTGTGTTACAACTAACAGAACTGTTGTCGGCATCTCCTCTCAGTGTTTTTTGCTGCCGCTTGTGTTTGTAACTGTTAATTTGAAGTATGTGTCTTCTCCGTCCTCTAATTTAAATCCAGCATGGCTCTCTCATGCATACAGACTGGGGAGAGTTGAAGTAATAAGCTCTTTATTTGCACTTCTATCAGTTATTAAATCAGTTGCACACATACTGCTGGATTGTCTTTATTATTACATGTTACTCCAGGGTTTGAATGCATAAACGGCAAAGAAATAAATTAAATGGTAAATGGCGTGTACTTGTATAGCGCTTTACTCAGGTCCTACGACCCCAAAAGCGCTTCACACAACAGTATGTCATTCACCCATTTACACACACTCACATGTTTGGTGATGATGAACTACACATGTTTGTGGCCACAGCTGTCCTGGGGGACACACTGACAGTCACTCCGACCACCACCAAACAGGCAAGGTGGGTTAAGTGTCTTGCCCAAGGACACAACAGCCAGGCGATATTTTTTCCCCGGGCCAGAGCGGGGATTCGAACCAGCAACCTTCCAGTTACCAGACGACCCGCTCTACTGCCTGAGCCACGGCCGCCCTTTATTAAATTATCATCGGTTTGAATTGCTAATTGTAGTTAACCTGGTCTCTGAGCGAAACTAGTAAATCCAGTTGTTTGAAAGAAAACGTGTCAGTTTGATTTGACATCATTCTCAGATCGAGCTTGAATTTCTCAGGTAAATTGTTGTACAACAGTAGTTAGCACAAATTAATCAATGCTCCTGGTAGGCCCGGTCATAATAAACCAGTCGTGCACATTTGCTGCTTTTATAATGGAAGTGAGTCTTTTTACTCTGATTTGTGTTGAGCAGTTCCTGGTGGCACATGTGCATAAAAACACTGCAGTAGGTCAGCTGATCATCACCTCCTCCCATGACCACATTCAGTTTGAACATCCAGCTATTGACATCTAAAACATTTTTGCTAGTAACTCACAAATTTTGTCCATTTCACGCTCTATGTCCTTGCAAGCAGTGGCGGAGCTAGACTTTTATCGTTGGGGGGGCCAAGGATATCTCTGGGGGGGTCAACTGAAAATGACAACTAACACAGTTGAGAATGACAAGTACCAGTACTATATCTATATACACAGACACACACGTATACATACGTGTGTGTCGATTTGAGCATTTTCCTCTTAACTGTTTGCTGGTCTTCATGGGTCCCCACTTCTTCTTCTGCTGGATAATCTTTGCTGTGGCAGCATGGCGTCCACAAACAACTTATGCTGCCTTCAGGTCGTATCGTAATTATGATAAATACCAAATATTGACATTGAAATCGCACATGAACCCTACTCACATTTTATTTTCCACCGGAAAACAGAAAAAAATGTTATGATACCCGACTTGTCAGCTCAGGCAGTGCTGAGATGAGCATGAACATGGCGAGGTCAATATCCTGAGGGTTGTGTTAAAAGTTCTTTACTTTTGTTGTTAAATGGTTAGTTTACAGCCTACACCATGCAGTGAAATGGCATACAGATTTTTTTAAAAATATATTCATAACATTGTAATTTCAATTTTTTTTTAATACTCAATAAATCCTCAACCAGGGAAATTCAAATCACTGCATTTTACCCATCTCTGGAGGAACACAGAACATTAGAACCAATTAGAACACAGAACATCTCCAGAGAGCAGAAGGCAGCTATTTAAAGCACCCAGGGAGCAGTGAGTGGGGGTTAAGGACCTTGCTCAAGCGCCCAAAGTGGTTCATCCAGGTGCCGAGCAAGATCTTTAACCCCCACCCACTGCTCCCTGGGTGCTTTGAGTAGCTGCCCTCTGCTCTCTGGAGATGTTCTGTGTTCTAATGGTTCTAATTGATAGGATTAATTGAGTATATAAAAAAATTGTGTTGTTGTTGTTAGTGTTGCCTTTAAAAATACTGTGATTGGTTTCATCTCTTTAGAGCAGATGCTAGCTCGCAGTCAGTTGAGGATAGCCTCCAGTGTTACAATTTAACAAAGGCACACACACTGGTAATCTCCTCTTCACAACTGGGGAAGATTATCTTTCCCATGCTACTTGAAGCCAGCATTACATGGTGTATATTGCACAAATAAGGCCAGCCACTGCGGAATAATGGTGGGTGACATGTCAATCACCTGGGGGGGGGGGGGGC
>SSNP01000121.1:1537994-1557342 GCA_006937955.1 Pachypanchax playfairii | reverse complement strand
GGGGGGGGCCGGTGCCCCCCCGGCCCCCCCTCTAGCTCCGCCTCTGCTTGCAAGAGATTGTTTAGGTTCAGTTGCCCTAATTTACTGATCTATTCAAACCCTCCAGGGTTTAGACAGAGCCCATCATACAGTATCTCACTGCATAAACTGCAAGTGTGCAGATTGTGCATGAGCTCGGCCAACAACGCTAAGAGTCCCTGGATAGAACTCAGTATTTCCTGTTTCTAAGAAAGAAAAAAAAAAAAGGTTAACTGTGAAACATGAAAAGATCAAGTGTGAAGGACAAAATATTTTTTTAATTTTTACAATTCATAAAATAAACACTGATATCATCTGTTTGATTTTTCCATTAGAAAAAGTATTGGTTTACATTCGCATTTATTTATTTTTACTTATTTATCTTGCAGTTATTTATTTGTATATATTTAGTGACAGGTCCTGTATTTTTTCAACATAGAGTGGATTTTTATTTATATTTAGATATATACATCTTTTTTTGTCCATCTGTTTTACAAAACTCTAGTTTTTCTTTTTAATTCTGTATTTTAATTCTGTATATTACATTATAGTCTGGATATCACACAACAGAGATTTAATTAAATACTTCCAGCTAGTGATTAGGTCAGTAATGGATTCTGAAATGTTACTAAATGAATTATATTAACATGTTTATTAATGTGTGTTCTCTCCCAAATGCTCCTGGCAACATGGTGATAATGAACTGGGGTGCTGAGTTCCTCTTTGACACAGTAATGCTGCAAAGATAATCAGTTTATTGTGTCATTTATGAATTTCAGCAATATTTAACGAGTTTTAATTTATTAATTGGACATGATCTTCAAACATTGTGTGAGTGTGTGCTGTTATGTTCCATAAATAAATATAAAAACAACCTTTCTGTTCTTTTCTTCTGATGAAAGGAACAACTTGCTCACTAGTTAGTGTTTTTGTTTCCATACTGGCATCTGCTGACGGGATGCAGCGATTATACATGCATCACTAAAGATCATGGTCAATTTGATGAATATTGTCACAAACTGTGGTTACATGGGCTCTGCGTCCATCACCCAGCTCGGTAACCACATATTGATTTGTGTGTAACTTCGGATGTCTGGTGGAATCATCTGGTGGTCAAATAAAACGAAGAAGCAAAAACAGAAGAAGATGTTTTTGGGGTTAGGAAAATGAAGAAATGGTTTTGGTACATTTACAAAGAGCTGTAAAAATATCTTTGTGAAAAACACAAATCTGAAAGACTTTTTTTTTTTAAATCTGTGTGTCTGTTTTTGTGTGTCGTCA
Organism: Pachypanchax playfairii; assembly: GCA_006937955.1. NCBI lineage: Eukaryota > Metazoa > Chordata > Actinopteri > Cyprinodontiformes > Aplocheilidae > Pachypanchax > Pachypanchax playfairii. Next base: position 1,556,043 of record SSNP01000121.1, on the reverse strand, counting down.
GGTGCAGGCGGCTCTAAAGAGACAGTGGATGCAGTGCAAAACCCAGTGGGGTCAGAGACGAAAGGATCACTGTTCAATGCGCTCCACGTCTTACACGGCTACCTCCATCACCGAGGTGCCCACGTTCATGTACCACCACGACTGTAACACTGAGCACTTGAACGGACGCAACACGGAGGACTCTGAGCTAGTGGCGCTGAAATCAGGAGACACGTACCCTTAGATCCTCACCAGGATGAGGACAGAGTCACTGCGGACACAGCCTGAGAAGAACAACAGAAACTTAGAGTGAGATCCACACCTCTGTGATTGAATCTCAGAGGCTGCTGCTGCTGCTGCTGCTGGTTTGTTCAGCACAGGACAAAATAAAAAATAAAAAAAATACGGGTCTGGAAACAAAGAGCTCATGAGGAGGGGTTGAATTCAAGGCTGATGCATTTTATTCTTTTAATTTACACTGCTGCAGCTGCTTTTTTGAGAACTTTGATGTCAAGGACTTTTCGAAATGAGAGCTGCTTGTTTGATGAGTGTGAACTTCCCAAAGCTGCTAATGTGGGCGGAGTTGAAACAGTCATGATGGTAGAAGTTAAAACTCTACATGAGGGTGCAGTTATTACCTACAATGGTATGATGAGGATTATTATTATTATTATTATTATTATTAAGCAGAAGAACCCATCAGTCCTGATCTCCCCGATACCAAAGGGTACTTTTGTCAATCACAACTCCGAGGGTGCACAACAAAAGCATGATGCAAAAGTTACAGATCAAAATTCACAAACCGATGTGGCATGTTAGAGGTCAAATTTTTAACCCTTCTACATGCTTCAAGCTTTGGATTTGTGTATATACGATGTATGTTCAACACATCTTATTTGAGTAAACGTGTTTAAATGTTTTGAGAAGATTTTATTCTTTGTTCCTGTTTTACTAAATCCTAATTCTGTGCTAAGTGTACGTCCCGTGACGCTGCGTTCCTGATGTTATTTTCATGCTGGAGCTGAAGATCACCAGGCCGAGAAGGCAAAACGATCACAAGAAGACAGACTAATAGAAAAAAATCCCTGACGTTTATTAGTCACAAAGGTTGTTTCACTGAGTTTAGTGGAGTTCGCTATCAGCTGTGCAGGTGATTCTGATAAAGATTTTTTTATTCTTTAACTGTTTATGTTGCCTATAATTCCTCTCCAGGCCTCATTAAAGTGATACTCTGTCCTCTGTACTTATTCATGAATTCATTTCACAGATTTATTTTGTGTGTGTGTGTGTGTGTGTGTGTGTGAGCATCAAGGGTAATGGAAAAAAGATCCAATGAGGAGATTACATTCATAGTCTCACCACAAAGGAAAACTAAGCGATGTCTTAGAAGCACAATCAGCGACTCTAAAGTTGCTCTTTTGTGATTTTAAACACATTCAGATTGTTGGTGCTTTACTGCCTTTTTGTATTTTTTTCAATTTGGTTTTGATGGAACGTCATTTTTGCCGACATTTAAAGGTCCTGCTTCCTGCTATTTTACAGTTTTCAGCTGGGATAGACACATATATATGATCAAATGTTACCGTTTGTCTTATATAGTCTTTATTTGACCTGAAATATAACTTATATCCTGAAGTTATTCTCCAACCAGGAAGAAAAATGCTTGGTTTGCCAAAAATCCCATCTTTCCCTTATGCCCCTCACATTGTGAGGGCTGCCCCTCGAGCTGCCTGAATAAAATGGTGAATAAATTCCTGTAACTCTCACAGCCAAATGCACATTTTCACCGAGACATTTTTAGAAAGTAAAATACTACATAACGGTGGTGCTTAGTGTCTTGCTTTGGACTCTTGCAGCTCAGGGTGTGTGTGTTTAATCTGCAGGAGCAGCGCGGACACGCCGGGCACTTCCTGGTTTAACGTTGTTGCATCACTATGTTACAGTCAGCCGTTTACCAGGACAGAGTGGGCAAGCTGCTCAGAGCACAGGACGTGCTCTGAGCAGCTTCGTCCTGCAAGAGGAATACTGAGAAATGTGTGTATTAAGCCAAAAACCACTCGGGGTGGTTAATTAGGAAATAACATCACAACATGGTTAAAAGCTCCAAAAATGTTGATTTTGCATGATACAGGACCTTTAAATGGAAAGTTGGTTAAAATCTAAAAAAAAAAAAGAAGAAAATTAAGACCAGTTAACATACATTTAAACATATAAAAACACATACGCCTAGTTAAAAGTTGAGATTTTCTCAGCCTTTGACCAGTAGTGCAAATAAACAGATTTTTTTTTCACATCACTTTTTACAGACGTGTCCAAATGTTACAAGAAAGCCTGAAAAAACAAATGGATGTCTCAAAACTCTTCACAGGTGTTTGTCATTTAGTTTTTGACATGATTATTTTTATTTTCTTTACCAGCTGGGTGTTAAAGAAAAGAGAGTGACAATCATGACAGAGTAAGTTTTATAACTAAAGTTCCGCATATAAAAAAGTAAATCTATTTTAGTATGAAAATGTGGTTATTTGTGTTTAATCTTGTGCACCTTGTAGGACATGTTGTTAGTCTTGTGATATGTTCATATCCTTGTGATATGATAAGAGCTGAAACTGTGTACTCCATATATTTACACTGTGAAATTCTCTGTTTTGTTACCTTTGTGTTTATTTCAGTTCATATTTCCCCCCCACATCTCAGCTTAGATTGGCATCATCTCAAAAAACATATAAAATGTATTTTGTCAAAAAAAAAAGGTTTTTTTTATTTCTCAAACATTTTATCGAAAGAAAATTCTCATGGATTTGCCTCCCTGACGAAACAACGAGCTTCAACTTGGACCTTTAAAGGGTAAATGATCAACATAAATTAAATAACGTGCAACATTTCAACAGGTCTTTTTAAACTCTTCATTTTAATTTGTTACATTCGAAACTATTTAATCACATTATGAACACCAACATAAACCTTTTCCCAGCATCCCTGTAACATTCTCTGATTATTTCGTTGCCTGCCAACACCGTTCTTGTCAATATTTCATGGTTGAGAGGTTTTGTATAATGAGTGCACAGGGAAAACAAAGCAAGTCTTACACCATTTGGTGTCTTGCTTTGTGATCCCATGAGCTTGGCAGTGCTTCACAGCCACGAATCACATACCAGCATCCAACGAGTGCAACAGGAAGGAACAGACTTGACGCTGGTCGCCGCGGAGATGGATGTCTTGCTAAAAGTCTGAAATGGATGAAAGTTGTTATTGAACTAACAAGGATGAGTCCTGCTTTTCATAATGGGAATATTTTGGGGGTTTTTATGTAACCAGCTGCTCCTTTGCTGAATGTGTCGGTATCTGATGATGAATGTGGGTCTGATGAAAACTGTCCTCTCACCCGTTCATCAAAAAGAAAGTCTGAAATTATACAGAAATATGATTGAACATATATATAAAGATGTGATCAGATATGTGGGATTAACATTGATCAAAATATGATTGTGAAATTAGGATAGTATCATAGAACCTCCTGGCGTGGGGGGGGGGGTTCCATCAGCAAAATGAGTGCAGCAGTGATGGAAGAGGCGGAAGCTATAAATTGTTTTGATAAGTTTCCATCTTGGAGTCACATTGCTTTGAAAAGATTCTCAAAAATGTCAGCAGCTATTTTTGGCTTTTTAGAAATGCTCCCTGACAGCGACGATGTTTCGGCACATTGGACCAAACCCAAATTACTGGATGCCCTGAGAGCTCAGAAATTGGCTGTGAAAGCGATTGTGTGTGATGTGTGTGCTTTTACTCAATATTTCCAAACATGACGGTGCTCCATTTCTAGATCTTTCTCTATTTTCATCCATAAATGCTGGAAAATTATGGCTGAGAGTCACTGGAAAAACATGATCACGTTCTGTACTTATTCATAAAAAAATCAGATAATCTATGAAAGGTAAGTTTTCAATGTGTGTTTGTAAACAAACAACAAATGAAGATATTTAACTCTGATTTAGTATTTTGAATTTATGTGACTTGGTGTTCTAAAGGCAGCTGGTTTTGTTTCTTGTTCATGCAACACGTCTTTGCAGCTCTTATTCTTCAACATCACTCAGAATCCTAAGACATCTGGACATCTGGACATGACTCTGACCAAAAGGACATGATGTGAGAAGTAACAACATGCAGGTAACTGGAACACACAATATGCCTGATTGTTTACAGTATCTTCACTGATTTGTGCATTACTCTCGTGCACTAATGCAACAATTAACAAGAAACTGGATTCCTGCTGTTACCTAGAAGAGGCCTTCGATTTATAAAAGCTGTACCAAGTTTTGACTCATCTTGACATGTTGCAGTTTTCCTAAAGGATCTTAATTATCTCAAAACCCTTCAGTCTTACTCAATACGTATATATAGATTTATATCATCTAATGTACTAGGAGACATTTCCTACATCTTTGCATTTTCACAGACTGGTAAGAATCTTTCATCATTTAATCATAATACTGTTTTTATTTAGATTCATGGTTTAAAGATGTCATTTCACACAAATGTCATGACTTTGTGGTTATTTCTGAAGTATTAACCTGTAATATGAAACATTTTATATCTAAAAAACATCAGGAAACACTGATTAACAGACCTTTCAATCTATCTGTGTCAAGATCCGGCTGGTTCCATCAGGCTTCAGGCTGCAACTCATTCATATTCATTATTCGAATTTGCTGGACTCTGATTGGCTAACAAACTAGCCTATGAGAGCAAGGTATACTGTTTCCTGCCCCCCTGCGCATGGCAACATCAGACTTCGTGTCTTCCTGTTTGCTACGTCTTATGCTACAGCTTTCAGCCAGCAGCATGCTAGGTGTGGTTTCTACTGCGGGAGCTGCCGAATACTAACGAACAAAGAATTTGTGACAAAACAGATACAGGCCGTTCGGACTCGGGAGAACTCGGGTTTTATCACCACCTGCGTAGTTTGAGAGATTAAAACTGAAAGAGAAGTTGTTGACCTGTTTTCACACCCACTATGAAGGTAAGAACACCTGTGGAGCTAAAATATTCAACAGAAACCTCAGAAAAACTGTTTTCAATGGAAGGGCCTCTTTAAACTCTTTGCAGTTTTCATGATTATCTTTATTCTGTTTTCTTATTTATTTGTATCTCCCCTCTTGGTTATTTATCTTGTTTGTTTTTATCAGCTTTAAAGCAGTTCTAAATAATTTTAAAAGTTTAAGCTACTGTTGTGAAACCTGTCTAAGTGAATGCTAACTGAAAAACATGTTCAGCTTCATATTAGACATCATGCTGGACTCCTCCAGCTTCAGTGCTCCGGGTCGCTGCCGTGAGTGGGCGGTTCCTTTGCTGCTTTATGGCAACAGCTTGTTGCAGCAGCAGTTGCCATTCGCTCCTATAAAGGCTAGCAATTAGCTTTTTTCAGCTGACTGAGCGCAGTTCGCTTTTTGTTGGCATCATGTCACAAATGAAAGAAAAAAGAAAAGAGTAATGTCTTCTGAGCAAAATAAGAAGAAAAATGCGCCACCTATTTAATGCTGCTTTAACACATGAGAAACTTTATATTCGCAGTAGCTTGTGCTTTTCTACTGATAACACCACCTGATAGAAACCCTTCTGCCCACATCCAACTTCATTTATCCTCCCTGTTGTTAACCTACAGCAGGAAGTTCTAGCTGCCAGAACTCATTTACTAAATGATCTGCATATTTTCAGCTTTTGTTCTTCAGTGTTCTCGTTTTTATCATTAATTCTTTAATGTTTTTGGCCTTTTTTTTAATTTTAACTCCCAGATTTTTCAAGCAGAGTTTTTTTGGACTCTGCCTTGACAACGTGATCAGAGTTAGATCATGGACACTTGCCAGCATGCCAGTGTGAAACAGCAGTTATTCTTTAAAAAGGTAAATGAAACTATTCAAATCTCCTCTCACACTGGATGTTTGAGCTGTGTTGGATATTAAAAACGGAGGCTGAGTGACATCCCGCCTGGAACAATCATCATTTATTGTCATTCTGTGGTATTTGTTTTTTCTTCTCAGCCTTTTTTTTTATGATTGGCAGATAATCCCCTCAGATATCACCCGACTAATTTCGAAACTCCTGTTTCATGTTGAGGACACCACTGTATTTATAGCACCGCTGCATGTTTTCAGGTCAGTTTACTCACAAACCACAAAACAATCATGAATTTTATTGAATTTTAAAATTCCACTTGATGGGAGTTCTCAGGAAATGAGCATCCCCCTCCCTATAAATGTCTGCAGAGAGATGAGGATGGAGACTGGCTAATGAAATAACTCCTCCTTCAAGATAACAATGCAACAACACAGAAATTTTAATCCTCTATGAGGTCTGTGTTTCCCAATCCTTTGATGCATTGTTGGGAGACAATGTTCGCTGTGTTATATTGTAATTATCTAAACCCTCTCGATTCAAATCTCTGGATAGAAGGAGGAAAAGACGCCCTGCAGCCACTGGCTGATCCACTTGTATACAGCCACATCCATCTTTGTATGGTATGTCATGATGAAGCACGGATGGGGGACCGCAGGCGATGTGGCTGTAATTTGTAGAGTTGCAGAAGTGATAAACTAAAAGAAAAAAGAAAGCATTTGCAAAATGTGTATTTGGTTTATCGTGCAGCAGAGACGGAGAATTTATCTTGATGTTCTGCAGGGCTGCTGAGTCATTCTGCCTCAAAACGAAGTTTAACAAACACAAGACGCTAGCGTCAGCCCCTCGGAGCATCACAAATGATAAAATAACAACTTCTAGTATCTTGGTTGTCCTCAGAGCAGGGCGGAGCCTGTCACAGAGTCCACAGTTTGTGATGCATCTTGAAAGATAAGCGTCTCACTCATGCCTTTCTAATAGAGCTCGTTCCCTCATTATGCACTAATGAGATTTATGAGGCAAATCATTTATTATCGGGGCACTTTACGGAGCACATGTTGGAGCACTGAAGAGGGTTTCCACTGAGCAGCAGTTTAGTGTTGCAGCTGTGTTTTTATTTCCTGCTGCCGAATGACAAAAGTTGAGCGATAATGTCGCGTATCTCATGGATTTATTTTTATTTTAACCAAATTCTCAAAAATATCTATTACACATACATTTCTAAGTCTGCTAAAAGATCCCAGACAGATCCTGATCATAACAAAAGAGGAGCTTAGTCCAAAACTCAATCATAAAGGTAGAAGGTGATTTGAGTTTCTGGTCTTGCATTTATTTTTCACATTCCAAACAGCAAAATTGTAATTTCAGGGTCACAATAATTACAAAAATGCCAAACAAAAGCAATTTCCCCAGTTTGTACAGAAGCAGATCAACATTCTTACTTTATATTTATGATTTGGAAAATGTTGCAGAAATCAATTTCTCAGACTCGGATCCGTCCACTCTCAGCTGGTTTTAAAATGCAGGGGGGTGTTACTCTGCAGAGACGTGGGGCCTCACCTGTCATCGTGGAAAATAAAAAACAAATAATAATTACATAAAATAAATATTAATATTTTTTGTATGCCTTTCACAGAGAAGGAACTATATGGACGTTATATTAGAGATGTACCAATACAGATACTGGTATCAGGGCTGATATCATTCTAATGAAATAGTTAACCGATGACATGAAACGGTACTTAAAATGTGTAAACTCTGTAATAATTTCACAGAAATTGTTTATTTTTCACATGAAATTTTAGTTTTGTGTTAATTTTATTAATATTTTATTTTTTATCTAGTTCATCATCATTTGTTGTAACAAGCAGAGAAGAAAATAAAACCTGTCTTCACATTCATTGTATTTTTTTGTGTGGTAGAAGTATCAGCGTTGGTATTCGGCAAGTACTCAGATCCAAGTAACAGTATCATTGCAACCCTAGTTTATATAATATATAGTTTAAAAGGAAAAAAAATGTTAAAAAAAAATGACATGAGACGAAATAAAAAGAATAATCTGGTTTGAAAACGACATTTTGACTTTAAGTGAATTAGTTTTCTTGTTCTTTATATGAAAACCCTATATTGAAATGGATTAAAGCTGCAGAATTTAAAGGTTTAAAACAAATAGAAATTCAACAGAGTCCAAATTGAAATCCTGTGGTACATGTTAGTGTTTTTATTTGCTTATAATGAGTAGGAATTGTTTAGAACACATTAGGGTTGCAGAGAATTTGCTTGTTTCTTATTGCTAAGTTATTTCTAGACCAAATATGTTGGAGTGTATCTGTTTGTGTTAGTGTGAGTGAGAGAGGAATGTTAACGAGTTATAAAACTTTACCAGGAGTCAATATTTGAGAATAAAACCCAATTTTAAGTTTGTAAATTGTAAATCTGACCTAAACCTCACCACACATCCCTGTTACTCCATCATGTGGAATGTCCGATGAGTCTAAATGTTTAGCATATATATGTGCATCTAGATTTGATGATTTTTTTTTTATGAAAAAAACATGTCAGAAGGCCCTAAAGAGAAGTTTTGAAGCATCATGAACAGTTTGATTCAGACTCAAAGTGAAGCACAATGTTGGCTTTAATCACACGTCCTGCTGAGTTCAACCAGAAAAGGTTTTACCCCTTTAGACCAAGCTGTCATCTGGATTCTATCAGAACATGGCTGACTGAAGCTACATTATACAACAGGATCTCCTGGCTCTTTCTTTCAGTTTTAACTGCAAACATCCCTTATCTTCATTTCTGAACCATTTATTTCACCACCCATTGTGCAGAAATGTGGACTTGCGCCACCGTCATAACTCACCGACACAAAATCAGCCAGAAAACTTAAGTGCTTAAAGTTAGGGGGCCGCGGAGCCTCGTTGAATGTGGTTTTAGAAGCCAAAGCTCCAGTTCCAAGCACAGCCTGCACTTTTAGATATTTCACGGTACTCAAAGCGTTTTTACGAGGGGTCTCAGCACAGCAGGGGCAGCACTAACTTATTTCTGTTTTACTATCCCTGCAGAGTATGGCTACAAAAGAGACTTTTACAGCTATCATAAATGTCCGGAAATAAGTCAGACATGATTAATATTCTCATAAATGTTATATTTCTTTTGTTCCGTCATGACAGTCCATAAAGCGTAATTTGTCAATTTGTGTTTGAGTAATGGGTAAATTTCTGTCATACTTTTTAGTTTTATTTTATTTAATTTTATTTAATTTTATTTAATTTAATTTAATTTAATTTAATTTAATTTAATTTTATTTTATTTTATTTTATTTTATTTTATTTTATTTTATTTTATTTTATTTTATTTTATTTTATTTTATTTTATTTTATTATTTTATTTACCATGTAACTAAACATGTAACATTTTATTTGTTTACTTTTATGTTTAACAGGATTAGTACTTGTTAAAGGTGGGATATGGAACTTGGAACAGAATAACACAGCACAAAGCCTTCAGTCATCTGGGTGCTAGACTTGTTAACCCGTCCCCCCACGCGCTCTGAACCCACTCTGATCCCCGATCCGAGCAGGACAATAAAATATTATGAGTTCAGCTCACTAATCATGCTCTCAAGCCCCGCTGATCACACACTGACTCTGATAAAAGCAGCTCCTACCTGTTTGAAGCTCAGTTATTGATTCAGTCCGTGGCAAAGAGTTCATAGTTGCACCGCGGCTCCAAAACTTTCTGCAGTCCCTCTTAAGATCCTCTGTCCTCCTCACACACCATCCTGCACGCCTCACTTATCCAATAAAATAAAAAAGCAATAAAATCCTCCGTGTTGTGTCTTCCAGTCCAAAAAGTGGCCTGAAGCGTTCATCCACTTCAGCTACATGCTGCAGCTACGTGTTAGCTAGCTGCTAATGAAAAACGTTTCCGCACAGAACTTGCTCGTCACATAGGAAACCCTCTATGGCAAGTAAATAAGGTATATAATCACCACATATTCCCGGTGCTTCCAGCTGCTTGACCTACAGACTCCACAGTACCAGCCTCACTGTACTGGATTATTTACGGTATTAGGCAACCCAAAATGGTGCCCGCTGCTCTGCCAGCTATTGGCTGGTAGATGTAAATAAAATGCCAACGTCGTACCCGTCAAAATTAATATTTTATAATATTTTACTTCAAATATAATTTTTAAAGAAAATGCTGTATTTTCATTCTACAACCCTCTAAACACCCCGTGAAGGCATTATTTTGTTATAAATATTGTTTTTTATAAAAATATTCCATATCCAAACTTTAAAGTGTTGAATCCAGTTTAGACTTCAGACTTCAGTACACTGTCTGCACACTTCCAGACTCTTCATGCACTTGTCTTGTTGGTTGTAAGTCACACATTTGAAAACAGGGAACACTAGTCAGGGTCAGGAGCCTAATTCAACACTAAAAGAAGCAACATCTGCTGTCAATCAAAATCAGTTTGTTGCAACCAGGTTTGTGCACAACCCAGTCTCACAACCTGGATCAGTTTGTCTCTCTCTCTGTCTGTTGATGTGCAATCATCACAATCAGCTGTGAATGTGACAAAACGCAACATCCTGAACACAAATCTGATGATTCAACTTGGACATCTAGATTAATCTGATTCAGAAATGTTGTTTTCAAATGCCTCAATTACTTTGTCACAATTATTATGGCTGATATTTGCTTGTTTTGCTGTTGTTCTTAGTAACAGTGTTTATCAGTCCCGCCTCACCAACCCTCACCTCTGCAACATTGTAGCTACTCAGCTGTTTCATGTCAGTAATTAGGCCTCCACAGTATTAACTAGTGCTTCGTTTCTCAGGTTTTTGTTGTTTTCATGCCGTTCATGTTAGTTCATTAAACCACTTTGCTTTGGACTGACACTTCCTCGCCTGCATCGTTGGGTCCTACCACAGCTACGCCAGGGTTGGTGACAGAATGATCATGTTGATGATGGATATCTGGAGGGAGTGTTTGTAGTAACATGAACTGCCTCTTATCCAAATATTTAACAAACTTAAGTCAATCACAAGAAAAAAGACAATCTGCAGATTACACGTCAGTTTTGGGTAAAAATGAAGAAACATAATTAAACCTGGTCGACATCTAAGTGGGACTGAGAGGAAGGAGGTGTGTGAGCTCTCTGAATATTTTCAGGAGGAGATCCTTAAAATGAAAACCTGCCGGCACTCTGATAGGCTGCAGTGAGCTCATCCAGCAGTCGGGCTGTAATCCCTATTCCCAAGTTATACATTTAAATCCTACTGATTAAAGAACTTCAGATCAAAATGGGCAAATTCTTGAAGGCACAAGAGAAAAGGTGATCAAAAAGGCTGATGGTCATAAGACAGGAGTGACTGTGAGAAGAGGTGATGATCATACAAGTAAATGTTCTGCAAGTCTGTCAAAAGAAACATTGAAATCTGCTCATTTGTTTATTACAAAACAACCCTCACACATGCTCACACAAAGAGATTATTCAAGCACAAGGTACCATAAATTCATGCTTTACCACAGACATCAAGGAAATGTACAGTTTTTATCTGAGAGATCACATCCTAAGAATACATTAAATTAAATCAATTAAAGCCAAAACACAGCTGGGCTGCACAGTGGTGTAGTTGGTAGTACTGCTGCCTTGCAATGAGAATATCCTGTGTTCAAATCCGGGGTGGGACCCTTTCTGCATGGGGTTAGCATGTTCTCCCTATGCATGCGTAGGTTTTCTCCCTAAGACCAAAAATATACATGAAGTTAATTGGTAGCTGGTCTCTACATGTGAGTGTCTGTCTGTTTGTGGTCCTGTGATGGACTGGTGACCTGTCCAGGTGTGACCCCGCCTCTCACCTAATGACTGCTGGACATAGACACCATCTCCCTGCAACCCTGAACAGGAATAAGTGGGTACAGATAATGACTGAATGACATCATATGGATATAACAGAACACAACTGCAATGTGTTGCTTCATGGTTGATGCACTGGAGCTCTTATCCTGCTGCTCTGAGTTAAAATATACTGTTTATCTAATGTGTCTCTCTGTAAGACCTGGCTTGATGCCAGATAAAACCTGATCATGTGCACGTGAGCTGGCAGGACATTCAGCACCTGTAAAAGGGACATAACAGTCTCACTTATCAAGCCAGTGAAGTGGACAGAGACACGTTGTCCTTCATGTATGTTGATGTTTATAACAACAACACTAAGTGTGTGTGGAAGTAAGAAGCTGCATAAAATCCATCTTGATCAAATATACACACAAGTAAGAAATGTCGTTTATCACTTTCATTTCTTTTGATTTCAGTTATCAGGTGATAAAAATTTTATTTTAATAATTGCACAGTCACTGATTCAGTAACTAAAGTTGGACAGAAGATTAAAATAAAGATCTATTTTCCTGGACGAGGGGATGTTTTTAATTGTTGGTGTCAAACGTAATTCCTGTCACATTTTGTAAAAGAGGAAGAAACAGCACCGGCGACCTTTCAGAGCCTCGTGTTGATTCTGAGTCAGGGTTAAAACATGAGACATCTGTGTTTGTTTGTTTGTTTGTTTTCATTATTACGTCTTGATTTTTTTTTTAGCTTAGTGACGGTTTGTAAAAACATTCATCTCTTTGAAATCGAGTCTTTTTGGTCATTTGTCACAAACTGCTCAACAGTAAACCTGCAATTATAGAATTAACTTGTGCACCAAGTTTCCCATAAAGTCAGCTTTTATTTTTAATCGTACTTCAAGTCAGCAGCACATTTAGTTCACTCATTAGCAATATTTGTTTTTCATGAAGCCGTGAATAACTGAGAGATCCTGAAGCCACTGAAACACACACACACACACACACACACACACACACACACACACACACAAGTGTGTTTTGGTATCCTTATGGGGACCGTCCATTGACTTCCATTGATTTTAGTAACTAGATTTATACCCAACCCAAACCCTTTTACTAACCTTAACCATTACTGATCTATAACTAACCCTAAGACTAACTAAAACTCTATTCACACCATACCTATAAACCTAACCCCTAACCCTAAAAAGGGGAGTCCCCCTCATGGGGACCAGGCTTCGGTCCCCACAAGAACCCTCGGACCCCAGAAAGATAGTAAAAGTCAGGAAACGGGTCCCCAGGAGGTCAGAAATACAAACCCACACACACACACACACACACACACACACACACACACACAGTCGTCCCTCTGCAGCTTTATTAAAGGATAAAGATTCAAGGCCAAGACCATGAAATTATCCTTTGCCATCATTTGTTTACTATTTATAAAAAAACAAGCTCATTAGTGTGATTCATTCTATCTATGAGCCAAAATCCCTCATTTAACTTACTCAAGCAAGTCTGATGGAAATGAGTCACTTTCTGTCAGGACTATCAAATAATGAATGGTGCTTTCTGTTTCCAGTGTTCATGTGTTCCATGACCAAAGATTGTCTTTTATGTTGCTAAAAAGTGAAAATACTTTTGTATTTTTGTTACAATAACATTGAAATACAGTTAACTGTGAACTAATAACTGCATCTTCAATCTCTAGGTTCATAAATAAGGAGTAACAGTTCCTGCAGTTTTGACATTTCTGCAGTTGGACATGAGTTTTGGAGCACCAGAGGCATGTCCCAAAAGTGTTTGGACTGAAACATGTCACCAGACAGCCAAAGGCCAACGACACTAATATTCAACTTCTCCTCAGGTGGTACTCTGAGATATGATATTTTGGGGTTTATGTAAAATCTGACACTTCTTGGACTTTTTAACTTGACTTTTTCTAAAAACATTGAGCTCATGGGATGCTAACAAGTGGCATGAATACATGTTTACAGGAAATGTCCTTTAAACCTTAGAGACATGTTTTGTTTGTGTGTTTTGGGTAAAAGTTATAAATATTCCATTTAAACAGCTTTCTGAACAGCTTCAGTTTAGAGAAATAGAGTTTATGTCCAACAGGACGGATGAGCTAACGGCTAGTTAGCAGTTGACGTGGGCATTTTTTGTGAACATTTACAATGTCGTCAGTTTTACATTCCACATTTATTTACATGGAATTCTTTTTAATTCCAGAATTGAAGAGGTAATTTCATACAAATTTCAGGACTTTGTGGTTATTTCTGCAGTATTAACCAGTAATATGAAACATTTTATATCTAAAAAACAGCAGGAAACACTGATTAACAGACCTTTCAATCTGTCTGCGTTAAAATTCGGGTGGTTCCGGCTCCTTCCGTCAGGCTGCTTCATCAGCAGCTCGTTCATATTCATTATTTGAATTTGCTGGACTCTGATTGGCTAACAAACTAGCCTATGAGAGCAAGGTATACTGTTTCCTGCCCCTGTGCATGGCAACAGCAGACGTCGTGTCTTCCTGTTTACTACGTCTTATGCTACAGCTTTTAGCCAGCAGCATGCTAGGCGTGGTTTCAACTGCGGGAGCTGCTGAATACCAACGAACAAAGGAGTTGTAACGAAACAGATACAGGCTGTTCAGACTCGGGAGAACTCAGGTGTTGTCGCCACCTGCGTAGTTTGAGAGATAAAAACTGAAAAAGAAGTTGTTGACCTGTTTTCACACCCACTATGAAGGTAAGAACACCTGTGGAGCTAAAATATTCAACAGAAACCTCAGAAAAACTGTTTTTAATGGAAGGGCCTCTTTAAAGAACGTCAGCTGTAGCAACATGTAGCACTTCCATCAGTCGGGACAGACAGGGACTTCTTCATTTTCTGCCAAAATAACAATGTAATATAAAACTAGTTGCATTGAGAACAGACTCCAGTACAACCAGGCCAGAAACACACTGAATAAGGAAATCAGAGCAGCAAAACGTGCTACTTTGAAAAGTTGAAGAGCCATTTCTCAGCTAACAACTCACAGGAACCCATCTCTCATGTCTGCAGAGGATCAACACATGCTGAATGTTTTCACCTTCCACCAGATCTGAAGATCAGTGAGGACGAGGTATGTCAGATCTTCAGGAGACAAATAAGGCTCCAGGTCCAGATAATCTGTCTCCTTCCTGTCTAAAGGTCTGTGCTGAACATTTGGCCCCATCTTCACAAAAATCTTCAACAACTCACTGAAGCTTTGCAAAGTCCTATCCTGCATCTGAAGTTCTAATGTCATCACCAACTACAGACCCGTCGCCCAGACGTCTGTGGTCATGAGATCCTTTGAAAGGCTGGTGTTAAACCACCACACCACCTGCCCCCCCGCCATTCTCCCTCTACACAAACAGCTGATCCTCCAGTGGTCCATCTGTTAAACTCTGGAAGTTTGCAGATAACATCACAGTCATCATCCTCCTCCAGGACAGAGAAGAGTCTGCATACAGACAGGAAGTGGATCAGCTGGTCCTCTGGTGCAGTTAGAACCATCTTGAACTCAACATTCTAAAAACTGTGGGGAAATCAGTGGACTTCAGGAAGGGCCCTCCACTCTTGTCCCCCATTATCATACAGAACAGTGCTGTGTCTATGGTGGGCATGTTCAGTCATTAAGAAGGTCCAGTGTCATGTTTCGTCTCTCTACATGTCCTCTTTGTCCTGTGATTCCCCACTTCCTGGTTGTTGTTGTTGCCTGTCTGTCCTGAACAGAGTATTTGGTCCATCTGTCCTGTGGGATTTTCATCAGGGTTTGTCTGTCTGTCTGTTAGCAGGATAACTAAAACACTTATAGATGGATTGTGATGAAATTTTCAGGAAAGGTTAGAAATGACTCAGGGAACAAACTGTTCGATTTGGGGGGTGATACAGATTACCGTCTAGATTTGGCAGAGGTCTGCGCTCTCCGAGTGCTTTTCTGGTTTTGGTTTGGATTATGATGGTTCTGAGTTGGTCTCCTGTCTTGAGTACACTTGTGTTAGATTAGTTTTAGTCCCCTGTCAGGTGGGTGTGCTATCTGTCTCCTATCTGTCTCATTCACTGTCAGTAATTATCTTCATGGCTTTCACCTGGTCTCCTGTCAATCAGTGTCCCACCCTGCACCTGTCTGTCACTCTCTGTAACCCTGTGTGTCTCTCACTCCCTGCCAGTGTCTTTTCAGCTTTCTGCCCCCCCGCCCTTTGGGCCTGTTTATTCCTGTCTGATCAATTGTTGGATTACCTGTGTACCTGAACTGTTTACTGATCTAATCTCAGCCCTGTCCCTTTTTGGATTATCCCCTCAGCTCGGTGTGCTTGTTAGGTGTTTACGCCTTGCCAGCTCCCTGTTGGATCTGTTTGCTCTCAGTCCAGGATCAGCTGGTTCCGACCTGTGCTGGACTTACTGGCCTCTGCCCGTTTCCTCATGCTGCAAGTACGTGCTGCATTCAGTGACTCTGAATAACTCTGGTTCGTTCCCTCCTCAGCTCCAGCACTTTAAAATAAAACTATATTCTACACAGATATTTGTCTCACTCTTTCCGTGCACATTGAACTCGGCCTGAACCTGACAGTCCAGCAGAGGTTGGACTTCCTGCAGCGGCTCAAGAAGTTTAACCTGCCACAGAAGCTGCAGGGGAACTTCTACAGAATCGAGTCCATCACAGTCTGCAACCAGACTAGACAGATGCTGATCTGTCCTTAGTACAGGACCTGTAGTCCTCCTTCCAGGTCCTGGACTCCTCCATAGTCAGGAAAAGCAGCATCAGCAGGATCTCACCTCTTCTCTCCCTTCAAGACGGTGCTACAGATCCCTAAACGCCTAAACCACTAGACACAAACAGTTCAACAAACATGTTTAACACCTTAATGAAGGAATAAATTATCTGTTCTATCTGAGTTTAAATCACCAATAAGACATTTATGGTGGACTATGCTACTAACTGTATCTCACCGTGTCTAACACTGTTTATTTATCTTTACATGTGTCTGTAAGTACAAGTAAAAAAGGTGAACCAGAAGCAAATTCCTTGTGTGTAACATAAACCTGATTGTGATTGAGACCAGCTGTTTGCTCATCAGTCCTGTCGGGTATAAACTCAACCAAACGTGACTGATCAGGAAGTTTAATACAACTCCAATAAACAAGAATCATTTATACATTTTATATAGAAGCACTCTATAAAATGCTCTAAATACTTTCAGGCTTGTTGTTTCTGCTGTTGGATCACTCACAAGGTGAGAAATTAGTTTCTAGATAACATCAAAAATAAAACAAATTCTTCAAATCTCAACAGTGAATAGAGTCGAGATGTATGAATACCTGTTTTCACTTTCATGTTTTTCGCAGCTCTTCATATTTTTATTACTTTTTTTCAATCAAGATACTTTCACCTCTAAGTTCGGTGAGTCAGAATTCAGTCGGCCTTGAAGTTTTAAAGATATTGTTTAATTTTAGGGAAATAAATGACGACAATGACAAGCACTAAATTATTAAAGTAACAATGAATTTTGGAACATAAACATCGTTGTTTGCCTTTTAGCTTTAATTATTGGAACCTGCAATCAATCTTTAAAATGAAAGACATAAACAAAACTAGAACTCCATCAACTATCTCAGTTCCTTCATATTGTGATACTGTCACAACTGTTTATACCAAAAATAAGAGTCTGACCTCTGTTGGATCAACATGACCAGATTCATTGACCATGAAAACACTTTTAGAAATGTGATTGACACTGATCTCAGTAATTATTCATGGTATTCACATCTTCATTAATGGTGGTTTTCTTGTGTATCTAGTTCTAAAGCTGTTGAAGGAACATCAAGGTCAATCAATTCTATCATGGAAAAGAAATACTTGTTCATAGCTCTCATGTACTAAAAGATTAATGCTGAAATATTTACATGTTAGAGTAGCTAAATAATGAAATCATGATGAGAATAAACATACTTTTCTTACACTGTCTGTCTGTTAGCAGGATAACTCAAAAACTTATGGATGAATGTTGATGAAATTTTTAGGAAAGTTCAGAAAAGACCCAAAAAAAACAATTGATTAGATTTTGAACGTGATCCGGATTACCGTCTGGATCCAGGAATTTTTTTAAGGATATGGACATACTGTAATAACTACTTTCTACAATATGTCCACTTGGCAGAGGTCTGCGCTCTCTGAGTGCTTTTCTAGTTTGTTCTGGATCAAAGCATCTGGAATTTTGTAACAGTCCAGATCAGTCCTTGATCCAGATCAGTCCTTGATCCAGATCAATCCTTGATCCAGATCAGT
>SSNP01000121.1:1527104-1537984 GCA_006937955.1 Pachypanchax playfairii | reverse complement strand
GTCCAGGATCAGCTGGTTCCGACCTGTGCTGGACTTACTGGCCTCTGCCCGTTTCCTCATGCTGCAAGTACGTGCTGCATTCAGTGACTCTGAATAACTCTGGTTCGTTCCCTCCTCAGCTCCAGCACTTTAAAATAAAACTATATTCTACACAGATATTTGTCTCACTCTTTCCGTGCACATTGAACTCGGCCTGAACCTGACAGTCCAGCAGAGGTTGGACTTCCTGCAGCGGCTCAAGAAGTTTAACCTGCCACAGAAGCTGCAGGGGAACTTCTACAGAATCGAGTCCATCACAGTCTGCAACCAGACTAGACAGATGCTGATCTGTCCTTAGTACAGGACCTGTAGTCCTCCTTCCAGGTCCTGGACTCCTCCATAGTCAGGAAAAGCAGCATCAGCAGGATCTCACCTCTTCTCTCCCTTCAAGACGGTGCTACAGATCCCTAAACGCCTAAACCACTAGACACAAACAGTTCAACAAACATGTTTAACACCTTAATGAAGGAATAAATTATCTGTTCTATCTGAGTTTAAATCACCAATAAGACATTTATGGTGGACTATGCTACTAACTGTATCTCACCGTGTCTAACACTGTTTATTTATCTTTACATGTGTCTGTAAGTACAAGTAAAAAAGGTGAACCAGAAGCAAATTCCTTGTGTGTAACATAAACCTGATTGTGATTGAGACCAGCTGTTTGCTCATCAGTCCTGTCGGGTATAAACTCAACCAAACGTGACTGATCAGGAAGTTTAATACAACTCCAATAAACAAGAATCATTTATACATTTTATATAGAAGCACTCTATAAAATGCTCTAAATACTTTCAGGCTTGTTGTTTCTGCTGTTGGATCACTCACAAGGTGAGAAATTAGTTTCTAGATAACATCAAAAATAAAACAAATTCTTCAAATCTCAACAGTGAATAGAGTCGAGATGTATGAATACCTGTTTTCACTTTCATGTTTTTCGCAGCTCTTCATATTTTTATTACTTTTTTTCAATCAAGATACTTTCACCTCTAAGTTCGGTGAGTCAGAATTCAGTCGGCCTTGAAGTTTTAAAGATATTGTTTAATTTTAGGGAAATAAATGACGACAATGACAAGCACTAAATTATTAAAGTAACAATGAATTTTGGAACATAAACATCGTTGTTTGCCTTTTAGCTTTAATTATTGGAACCTGCAATCAATCTTTAAAATGAAAGACATAAACAAAACTAGAACTCCATCAACTATCTCAGTTCCTTCATATTGTGATACTGTCACAACTGTTTATACCAAAAATAAGAGTCTGACCTCTGTTGGATCAACATGACCAGATTCATTGACCATGAAAACACTTTTAGAAATGTGATTGACACTGATCTCAGTAATTATTCATGGTATTCACATCTTCATTAATGGTGGTTTTCTTGTGTATCTAGTTCTAAAGCTGTTGAAGGAACATCAAGGTCAATCAATTCTATCATGGAAAAGAAATACTTGTTCATAGCTCTCATGTACTAAAAGATTAATGCTGAAATATTTACATGTTAGAGTAGCTAAATAATGAAATCATGATGAGAATAAACATACTTTTCTTACACTGTCTGTCTGTTAGCAGGATAACTCAAAAACTTATGGATGAATGTTGATGAAATTTTTAGGAAAGTTCAGAAAAGACCCAAAAAAAACAATTGATTAGATTTTGAACGTGATCCGGATTACCGTCTGGATCCAGGAATTTTTTTAAGGATATGGACATACTGTAATAACTACTTTCTACAATATGTCCACTTGGCAGAGGTCTGCGCTCTCTGAGTGCTTTTCTAGTTTGTTCTGGATCAAAGCATCTGGAATTTTGTAACAGTCCAGATCAGTCCTTGATCCAGATCAGTCCTTGATCCAGATCAATCCTTGATCCAGATCAGTCCTTGATCCAGATCAGTTCTTGATCCAGATCAATCCTTGATCCAGATCAGTTCTTGATCCAGATCAGTCCTTGATCCAGATCAGTTCTTGATCCAGATCAGTCCTTGATCCAGATCAATCCTTGATCCAGATCAGTTCTTGATCCAGATCAGTCCTTGATCCAGATCAGTTCTTGATCCAGATCAGTTCTTGATCCAGATCAGTCCTTGATCCAGATCAATCCTTGATCCAGATCAGTTCTTGATCCAGATCAATCCTTGATCCAGATCAGTTCTCGATCCAGATCAGTCCTTGATCCAGATCAATCCTTGATCCAGATCAGTCCTTGGTATCATGTAGAACCTATCGGGAAGTCACCATGTATATTTTTTACCAAACACCTGGACTGTTTATTGTGAAGTTACATGTTTGACTTTAGACACAAAGGCAGAGATCTGTCTAATATCTTTACACCAGAGTTTAACTCTTACAAGCCTGATACATGAAAAAGTAAGACAAGTCTATAATTTAAAACGCAACCATTTATTGGCTGATGATTTTATAGCAAAGAATAAATTTCCTTTATACAAATAATAATAATCCACTTTTCACATGTGATATTGTGATCTACCACCAAAAGATACAAAAAAGATACTAATCCTGTTCAAGAGGTAAAAAGAGGAGTTGAAGGAGTTAAAAGTTACACATATAACTTGTTTAGTTGTTTACCAAAATTCAGTCATTGTGTAAAAGTGCACACACATCCGGCCTCATCAGCACACGAAGGCATAAAAGAGTTTCAGCTGTTCATTGAATTTATCATAAATAATCACTGTCAGCTATAAATACGGAAACACAATAAAGAAGGTTGAAACTTCAACAGAATTTAAAACACTTTCCTCAGAATCAGTACAGATGTGATATACTTGACCTCTAAATGACCTTTGAGAGGTCAAACTGAAGTTATTGTGTTTCAGCAAGAAGCATCAGGTCAAAGTTCTTCATGTAACTTTGGAAAAAACAGAATAAATAAACCTAAAACCACATTACAGCTGGATGATAACCTTGTCTAAGATCAGACCTCGAGGCTTCTGTCCTGCATGTTTTAGATGTTTGTCTGCTGAAAAACACCTGATCCAGTCCAGCAGACGCCTGTTAATCAGTCATCAACTGAAATCAGGTGTGTTGAAGCAAAAAAAAAAACATCTAAACATGGAGAACATTGTCCTTACCAGGACTGAGAAACATGGTTCAAGAAATTCAGAACTATTTCTGAAAAATGTTTTTTTTCCACATACTCTTTATCCTCCATGGATCTGAAAAAAAAGAAAAGAAAAAGTAAACGTCCAAATTTGATTTTGTGAGTTCAAGGACAAAGTAAAAGTGTGAAGCCGTGATTTCATTAAACGTGGGTCAAACAAATGAAACAAGGTACGACTGTCCCTTTTAGTTGTGACACAGGAATTAATGTCAAGAGAAGTTCAGCTTTTGTCTGCTTTAAAATGAAAATGTCATTTCCTGACTTTGCATCAGGAGGCTGCGCGCGTGGATCTGAGATCACATAAGAACCATACGCAGGAAAATTTCAAACTCGCCTCGAGCGAAATCTGATGACCTCAAAGACTTTCTCTCATCTGAGTCACATCTGAACAAAAAACTTTGGAAATGCCAGCGATAACATCGTCTCTTTATTTCAAACTGTAAAAAACTGGCAGCTCACATCAGATGTCCAACGGAGGAAAATCAATAAACATTCATGAGACAGGAGCGTATTGACCCTGAAGCTTGTAAGATGTAGTTGACCTGAAATAAAAGGTTTGATTCTGCTTGTCTCCAGAACAACATGAAGTACAAATACAAGTTTCTTGTTTAGACGAAAAATAATCACCTAATATTTTCTACTCTCCTGATAAAAGACACATTTAAGTCCATCGTTACTATTTCAAATCCTTCGGGCAAATTTCCCTCTTCCAGTGAACTTCTCCTGTTTCTCCTCATCCTTCCGTTACTTGAGAGGATTTCCTGCCCTCTTCGTGTTTCCAACCACACAAAACACTCGTTCCCGTCCAGCCAAAGTTAGTCGAGCAACAAATTAGCAGCAGCCGCTGAAGCAAAGTCCTCAAAGGACCATCATTAGAGTTGGTGCAGCGAACTTTGTTGTGTTTTATCTGGGATGTCAGTCAAGATGATGAGAAAATGCTGCCATTGTGTTGACAAATTACTGCAAAACAAGTCTTGATTGAATCACCGAAGAGTTTCCTTTGAAAGGAACATAAATCATCCCGTTTAATTTGCTTGAAAAAACAAAAGAAAACGGTGATTTTACAAGCTTTATATAATCGGTAAAATTATGAAACAAACAGCATCAATATTTTCTCCTTGGGGATTTGTTATTTCTTTAGCTTAACAGAGGTTGTGATTCTCCTGCAGGTTTGTTAGTGACAGGACTAATTCAATAGCCTATCTGCTTTAATGGAGAACTCTGTGAACATGTGGCGGTTTTTATCAAAAAGCAAACGGGTTCGTTTTAATGCACTCTGGTTCCCGGTTACACTTTTCCATTTTCTGCTCTTACAGACTGAGACGCTGAGATTAAAAGGTCTCTGTGTGCGTGAAAGCTTCGGTTTTTTCCAGATTGTTTTTTAAGCTTGTGCCTCTCGAGATGCGCTCATTGTGTTTACCTCCGACACGAGACTCTCTGAGTGGCAGCTGTCCTGATGTGGAAGACAAGACACTAAGTCGTTTCCTCCAAAAGACTCTTAAAACACTGAATCTCATTTCCGTGCATGTTTAGGATGACCGAAAAATGAATCATCACCGTGCGCTTTTAACACCAGTGATCAGTTCACTTCAACATACCACCAGGTCCTTCTTTTCTTTAAGCTTCATCCTCCCTGTAAGAGTTTAATCAAATTTGTCTCAGCAGATTCTGAAGAAACTTCCTGGTTCAAGCCTCAGTTCGGGTATGGAAACGACTGAGGTAGAACGTCACAGCTCATTAGAGCAGAATCCCAAAATTTTGCTGCTAAAATTGCTTATGTGTTAAGTTTTGGACGCCGCAGGTAGAATTTTCTGTTTGTATGAAAAAGCCAAGTCAGCAGAGGATAAACCAAAAGGCAAAAAGTGGATAGAATGGAAGTGAGATGAAAACTGAAAGATTTGTGCAACACGTTAAGAAAAGATAAAACAAAAAGGACACAATATGCAAAAGTTTGGACACCCAGGAAAGTCTGACCTTCTGAAAAAAATATCCCAAACAATCAGCAAGTCTGTTAAACACTAATCAAATAACATTAACATTTCTCCTTTCCTTTACAATGAAATGACAGTCAGAATTAAAGCAGCTTCTAAAACTAAACTCCTAGTTCAAAGAAATGTTTCAGACTTTGAAGTGATACTTAGTTTTACCTGGGAAAACTGCAAAAATTCAGAAAAAAGTAAATCAAGCCAAAGTCTTCTGCATCTGTTAGCGACTAATTAAGATCAACATTAATGTGGAATTTCCAAAATGTTATAGAGGCTCTTGCACTACCTGATCAACCAGGCCCTCAAGTCTTTGACAGATTACTTTACAAAGACGTGAGGGCCTGGAGCTGAACCGTTGTCTCTCAATTTAGAAGGCGGGCTTAGCCAGTTGAGAGAGAACCAATCACAGAAACCTGGAAGTGACGCAACATATGTGACGCTAAAGCGGATACACACATGGCGGAATGAAAACAAAAGGTTTAGTGAGCGGAGCCATAATGGTAGCTACAGAGCCGTGGTTAATGGAGGAGAAAAGACGAATATTAATGACAGTTGTCGCTTTTGTGTCAAAAACTTGCGAACACGAGGTATCACTGCACACTCGGTTCAGGTATTTGACCGCCCCAAGCAAACACTGTGCAAACACAGAAGTAAACACTTCATACACAGCCAAGTCCGCCATGTTGAATGTTGTGCTCTGGATGGAAAACGCTAGTTCCGTGTTTTCAGGATGACGCACAACAAAGGTGATATGTAATTGGTACGACCTAAAATTTGACGTGGAGATGATTGGGTGCGGCTCCGGTGTCAGACCCTTCTGCATTTGAACATAATGCAAGAGGATCTGATTGGTCAGGCTAGCTCTTGCGTGGTTCCCTGGTGCGAGTTGCAGGGCTTGTTGTCGTCTAATCAGAAGTTTAAACATAAAAATAAAACACAAATTTTGATACCACAAATTTTCACTGCCAAAAAACTGTAGGGTTGTCAAAACAGTTGACATAAAAGGAAAAGTGATTTATTTTATAACAGGATATAAATTGGAAATGCACCTCAAAAACATACAACCTAGAAGCTCTGACACGACTTCATAACATCAATGATAATCTTTAAAAAAGCCATGAAGAGCCAAGAGACCAAAATTCTTTCCCCAAAAAGAGCTTTGGCAGAAAAAAGTAACTTCCTGTTACCATAAAGGGATTCACCAAAAAAAAACAAAACAAAAAAAAACAATCACAAATTTTAATTTTGACACTATGATTAATAGTTACATTTTAAACCTGGACTCTGATATTAGCACTAAATGGCTACAATATTATAAATGTAGCTGTTTTGATTAATTTATCTAGTTTAACAAATGTTAGTATGTCATTTGGAAGTATTTCAGTCAGCTCTGGTAATCAGTAAAGCATCTTGGTGTCGTTAATTCAAAGAGCTCTAATAATCAGTCTTTCCCAAACCTGAAAAAAACAGACATTCTTCACCTTCCATGAGAACGCGACCTTTTAATTTTATACCTTTTGATCTAACGCCACTCCGCTTCATCCCTCTGACTGTATCTTTCAGCAGCAACAGAAAATCGCTTTCGGCCGTGCACAGTGAACAAAACTAATAGACTCTGCCAACAATTGTTCCCAATTAAACTTGTGTGAATCTACATGAATGAAGTCTGTGTGAACGTGGAGGCTGCAGAGGCCATGTGGGTCAGAGATAGGGACTTCTGCAGACTCGTGGAATTTGGCACAGGGGCAGACACGCAAGCGAGACTGTCGTGGTTTATTGGAAAGGGTAAGTGGGCCACAGCCTCGCGACGGGAACTGAACGCCATAATGTTTCACATAAACAACAATGAGAACCGTCTGGTTTCAGGAGAGTCTTGGATCAACAGATGGGAAGACGAAGTCAGATAACTGGCTGTAAGTTTTGGTTGTTTCTTTGGCATTTCCTTTTACTGTTACACAAACAAAAACAACAAAGATTGATTTGTCACCTTTAATGTTGGAGCTTCAGGGGAGAACTGCCATGGTGCAGGAATTTATGATGGGAGGAAAAACACATACGGAGTTGCTATTTGCACGGCAGCTGCTGTACCCGCACAACTAGAATTATTGGTAAGTCAACCGCAGTCCGTAACAGAGTGCACATGCATCAATTTGTATGGTTGTGGTTGCAAATGTGCTTTTGCAAATGGCTGCAGATTGTTTACTAGCATAGAGAGCCAAATTTGAGAGTTTTGATAATGTACAGCAGGTTGTTTAGAATATCAGCGTAGGAAATTTGTTCAGCTATACAAGAGATTCTAGAACCAGATGTTTAGCAGTGTCTTCAGATGTGGCTTGTTTCTCAATTTCACTCGGTGCCCAGTGAGCTAGCTGCTAGCACCGAGGTAGCCACAGTTGAAGATGCTGCTGAATATCTGTTGAATATCCAACCTAAAACTAACTTCACCGCAGTGATTTCTGCTGCATCCGTGGAGGCTACAACAGAAAATACAAATAGATGTTCAAATATATTTTTCGAGTGGCTATGGCTAACAGTGGCTAACATTTACAACTCAAACAGTACATATGTTCATATACAGTATACAGTGGTCGACGGTTATATGCACGACCTCAGAAGGTAACGGCATAGATTAAGTTACAGTTAGTAACAGAACAGAACAGTTTCTCATGATCGGGCAATAAAAACTAGAACAAATGTTACATGTGACACGATTTCACACTGAAGAAGTCAGTGATTATTTTTTGGCGACCATCTGACAGCTTTAGGCAGACGTGCCAGACACGTGTGCGTGAATGCCAGTGCATCCTTCCAGGCACCAGACATTGACAGTGTGTGTGTGAGAACACCAGCGGAGGTGTACGGTCAAGTAACTTATGAGAAACAGCGAGATTTAGTGAGATGCATGTATGATACCTCCAAATGTTTTGTGCATATATCCGTTGGCGCTGTGCACATAATGCATATAGATTCTCTATGACACGGGCACATGCCCAGCAGTTTTGTGCATATAACCATTGTCCACTGTATAAAATTTAATCACTATTTAAATCAGACTAAAAGTTTAAAAATATCAATATATATGGAAAGGTAAGAGGCTAATTGCGGACCAATAACTTGGTCCATGTTGGTCCGGCAGTCTGCCGTGTCAATAGCGGTGACCTTGTGGTCCAGCATGATGGCCATGTACGCATATATACTAACTGTTTGGGTTCTGACTCAAATACCATCACCAAAATGTCAAGAACACGTCTATGAGAATGTTTGCAGGTCAACGCTCCTGCAGAGACGTGAAAGGATTTACCTGTTTAACAAGGGAAGGTAACTCTAATGGCCACTGACCTGAGATCCTGTTTATAACGAGTCTCCTACAGATCAAGGTGGTCAGCCTCATTAGCTGCTTCTCCAGAACCTTCACAGACCTACAGGAAACCAATTTATTTGGACCTTCTTGAGACTGAAACATCAGAGATGAAACATTTCAAAAGTTTCTACAGTTTTATTGTTTTATCGTCCATTACTCAGTACACATTTTTACACAATGTGATCAGTTTAAATGTTTGATTCATGTGGATAAGTTAAAAGAGAGGTGATAAATTACACTACCAGCAGTTGTCATGTCAAAACAAGCAAACACACACAAGGCAAGAAATAAATATGCCCTTTTTTTCAACACATTCATATTTATAGCATGATTCCAGAAATAGCTGCACACAAAATAAACTGGAGGTTTGTAAAAAAAACTGCTAGTTTACTTCTTCTTCTTCTTTCAGATAGTGAAAATAATCAGATTAAATGTTTCAGCTGGTCTGTTAGAATAAAGATTCAAAAAGAATCTCTGGAGCAAAGTTCTGATGCAAATCAGTGTTTAGCTGAACGTTACTTTTTATCCTTCTCGACTTCCTCAACATGACATATATCCTCTGTCACAGACAGCAAGTTGATTCTTTATTACGTTTTTACTTTTATTTATTAGGATAATATGATGATTCACAGAGGCCATCTTTAAACAAATATCTCTGATCAGATACGGGATGTAAGATACAAACATCCAAAATGAGTCAAAGTTTAATTTGCTAAAAAAAAAGGTCACAAGTCACCGTACATGATGCCACTAAGTTCAAATTAACTGCAGGAGCTCAGCAGGTTTGTGAAATAATAATTACTTTATTAAAAATAAAGAATTGTCACCGAGTTAGGAAAAAAAATGTTTGAAATAATTCAGATTCTACAAGAAATACTTCAATTAGAAGGCGAAATGTTGTGATATTGGTTCAATTTTTTAGCATAATGATATCCTTTTAAAATATATATTTTTGTGCAAATCAATCAATTTGCGTTTAAAAATGCTTTTAATTAAACTGTTTCCAAGGTTGACATTTTTTTTTTATTATGAGTCGTCTTTGAAGATGCAAAGACATTAAAAATGCAGTGAAATAAAACAATGAATGTTTACATTCTTTATTCTTTCTAGGAAAAAAAAAACTGTCAACTTCTGACGTGTTTCAGCTCATTCTTGACTGTTTGTATCGAACACATTTTAGGAGGTGTGTCAAACTGTCCAAATTGGACCCACAGCCCCAAAGAGTGAAAGACAAGTCCACGATGAAAACACACTTCCCTCCTCAGATATGACGGACGGTGGACACACAAATGCAGCTGGTGCAAATATAATCTATGTTAATACTAACTACAGCAAGTTATATTACTTTGAGGATCATCAGGTTTATATTAGATTCGATTTGTGAAGAAAAACAAAACACAGAAGCAAGAGATTCCAGTCAGACACCACAAACAACCTGAAGAAATATACAGCAAGAGTACAAGTATGGAGGTGGAGTAAACACCAAGCCACCGTCACATCACCAGCAAACACATTCAGAGTGACACAAAGTCTTCTCAGAACTCAATGAACTTCTAAAAATATTTTAATTATCAGGATTAGTATGTGCAAAGTCACATTCAACTAACAGCAGTTTGAACCACATGAAGAAAAGATGAACACGTTATTAGCCGTTTGCTAACAAGTGAGTTTTACATGAATTTATTTTTATATGTGGCTCTACTGATGTGGATTGAACATTTTCACACTTTCAAACATTCAATGTTTAGTTTCTCTCAAGGTGCCGGTGTTGATGACTTGTGTTGGTGACTCGGGTTGGTGAGTTGGTTTACATGTTACAGGTTCCATTCGTTAAAGGTTTTATCTCTTGGGTCGGTCAACGTCATCAATGGCTGCTAGAAGTTTCTGCCGAGCCTTCTTGTTTATATGTGAACCCAGACAAACGTTCACCAGGTTGGCCAGCTGCTTCATGGAGTACTCCTGCACAAACATATACAAGAAGAAAATCCTCTAACTCGAAACATCAAACATATAAACATAATAATGAACTCTGGAGCATGTTTCCTTCTCTCACCCTGTGATTCTTGATAAACTGCTCCATATCATTCTCAGTCAGGTAGTAGGCCTTGATGTAGGTTTCCACAAACTCCTTGTCAGGAATTGGTCGCAAGTCCGTCAGCTTCTCGAGCTTCATCAGGAACTGCTGGAAGTCCAGTTGCATGAGGGCACGGCCCTCGTTACTGCATTTCTTCACGTTAGCATAGCTGCAGCACAGAACACAGATTAGTGTAGTAATGGGATTAGTGTAGCTTTAAATATTTAATCATACCCATGTTCTAATCAGAGTGATTGATTATATATGTCTGACCTGAGCGGGGGGGGGGGGGGGGGGG
>SSNP01000121.1:1491340-1527094 GCA_006937955.1 Pachypanchax playfairii | reverse complement strand
GGGGGGGGGGGGGGGGGGGGGGGGGGGGGGGGGTTGGTTCCCAACATACATAGTGACTTCATAAATATTTAAATCATATGATGTTGTGTCAAACCTGAGCTGTAATGGTACAACCTGATACGCTTGAATACAAGTTTATATTAGCATCGATTTGTAGAACCTGGATGAAATTAAAAAAGCACATTCAACCATAATAACTTTGCTGTTGCAACACTGTGAATTTTTCATCTGAGAGATAAAAATCATCTTTATTTTTAATTGAGGTTTTAGCGTGTTTTATAAAATATCACACCTTATTAGCGAGAAAGGGGTGATTGAGACAAGTCTTGAAATACATCAGCTCACTTTCTGCTTTCTTTGTTTACTTGCAAATTTCTACAAACTTACCCGAATTCAGATGTGAATAATTCATGATGGCTGATACAGAAAAAATTATTAGGAATGCACCAATACTGGTACAGTGGTTGACGGTTATATGCACAACGCTTATATGCACGAAACTGCTGGGCACCAAGGTCGTGCATATAACCTTTGACCACTGTATCAGGGCCGATACCATAATAATGTACTCGTATCGGTTAGTTAACCGATATCATGCACCTATTAAAATGTGGAAACTCTGCAATAATTTCACAGAAAATGTTTATTCTTCACTTGAAATTTTGGTTTCGTGGTCATTTTTATTGGCATTGGTACTCTGTATCAGCAAGTACTCAGATCCAAGTATCGGTATCGTATTGGTTTGAAAAAGGTGGTATTGTTGCATCTCTAATAACAATAATTAAAACAACAGTTAAATTAGAACTATAGGACCAGATTATCTACTTATCTTTGGGTGTCACAGTGAGCGTGTTGAATGAGGGTCAGAGAATCCTCGTGTGTCAGTCTGTTTGAGTTTCATGACAGGAACTGTTGTCCACTGGCAGGTCTGATATAGTACATTAGCACCATGCACAAACTTCTACTCTCTCTCATTGTTTTCTTTTTCTTTCCATATTATGCCTCCCTCTCTATCAGCTCTTGCTGTCATCTACTTCCTCCGTCTCGCTCTCTCGCTCCCTTTTCTGGTCAGACCCACCAGAGTTTGGTGTCAAGTGTTTGTGCTTCAGTTCAGAATGCTAACGGAGCCATTTTTTTGTGTTTGTCTGAAAGTGGAGAAAGATGAGCTCTGGACAGAGGAGTTAAATAAGAGACCGAGGGAGTCGGAGAGCAAGCAAACAAACAAACAAGCATGACTGCTCTATCTTGGCACAGCAGAGGTGTTTGGGAGGAGAGTGTGTGTCCAACTGTTTATGTTTGAATGTACTGGGAGAAGTAGGGAGGCTGTAAAAGTCAAGAGCAGCTGCCTGAAATAGATTGAGTGACACAATGGAAATGGCACATTTGGTCTTTGGAGTAGAATCAGAAGTTGTCTAATACAATGAGAGGAAGTGTTTAGCAGATGTCCAGAGAAGGAAACACGTTACTCTTCCTCGGTGGATAAAGGAAACCCTTCCACCTACACTTAACGTCCAATGGCTGCCCTCCTTTTAAAACACTTGAGGGTGTTTGTGTTAAACCTGAAACGTTTTGTGTGTCTCTGGTCCCACCAACACAATCAGTGTAACATGTCTGGATGCTTTCTGAGGCCACTTTCTTTTTCTTCTTCTAGGGAATCGTTAGTGGTTATCAATGCTTTGCCTCCATCTGCTCTCACTCAGTGTTGCTCTGCATGGCTGAGCTGATTCATGACACCTATAATCTAAAATTTAAAAAATAACCTCAACAATTTGGTTCAGAGTAAAGTGGAGAAGCAAGCATTTTTGGGGAAAAAAGACGACAACAAACAGCACTAATGTTGTCACCTATCATAACACATCTCTCCTTCAAAGGGGGGGGGAATGGTGAAATGCATTACAGGAGATGTGTCAAGAGCTTTTCGATGTTTGTGTTCTGCTCATGTCGTTCTCTGATAGGCACTTAGCGAGGCTTAAGAAATGTGACTGGCACAGCAATGCTGGCATGAAGAAAACGGAGTGAAGCAGGTGGCTTGTTCTTTTTTGGAGCGCTCAATGACAGTGTGGGAAAGATTTTTAGTTTTTAATTCTTGAGGTAAAAATTTGGTAAAAAGGAATTACAACCAAACTTAAAGGCATAATATGTAGAATTTTCAATATAATGCTTTTTAAAAATAAAGTAATACCATAATTAGAGAACTAGACAACATGTTGTTTTCTGTAATTCCATATGTAATTTATATTTACTTAAAAAAGTTATTGATTTTTTTTTTTTTTTTTTTCACGGTGCAGCAAACTTGTACTACTCTTTTCCACCACTAGAGTGAGTATACGCCAGTTTCTGGCCTTGCTCCTGATCTGCTGCTCAAGACTTAAAAGGACATTGGCTGTGTCCAAGTTCAGGGTCTGGATACTTCGAAGGCTGGATTTGTAGGCAGGTTATGTCACAGCGCTTCGACTGGGCCTGTCCAAATTTGAAGACTACTTCAAATGCAGTCGAAGAATCCAGCCTTCTTTTCCCAGATTTGAAGGCTGGGTCCGGTGTATCCTTCACTGGTCGACATATCCCAACACGCATTGCGCGTCGAATGGGAGATTTTCTGAGCAATGGCGGACAGTGAAGCGGAAGCTGTACCCGGAGATGATTTTACTTATAAGCTTAAAACTGTTAGATTTAGGGCTTTGGTTATTTATAAAATGTTTCTAAGTTATTTTAGTCTTAAATGTTACAGTAAAAGTGCTTGTATTGCAGCTTCGGCTCGTGTGGCAGGTCCAGTATGCTGCTTCGTTCATTTTTTTAATTGCAACTGAGTTTTATATCTTTTAGGGACAAAAGAAAAGACAGAGACTGTTATAAAGCTGTAGCATGGACCCCCAATCAGGTCAAAAAGAAGAAGTTGTACATCATCAAAAATAAATGTGTAAAATCAAAAAGTAATTGTCACAAATTAACTTTAACACCTATATTTACAACTTTTTGTTAAACATATATCAACTTGCTACATTCATTTCTGATCTATGAACAAATATTCAAGGTAAACATGAAATAATAAAAATACAGAAGGCAGAAGAGCCTTATTCTTCAGTCTACATATTTATTGCAGGGTTATTCAACTAAAGACCGTTTCTTCAAACATTTTTTAAGCAGTTCTATCTAACTTGTGTTCAGGCCAGAGTCACCGCGGTTACTAGGTGACAGCACGTTTCCGGGGGTGGGAGCGGGAGATCATCTGAAGGCTAGACCGTCCAAATTCACAGCCGCTAACATTGACGAAGTACGCGGCCCACGTCGACCAGGTAGACTGGGTCCTTCAAAGTATGCAGACCCTAAATTGGGACACAGCCATTGAGTCTCTTGAACGCTACTGCTCTGTGTGACTGAGTGAGAAATAATACTCGTTTAGTGGAAGTGACAGGGTTGTGACTTAGCTCATTACTGCCACCTGGTGTTGGAAATAAAAGCCTTTATTTTCTACATAGTATACTTTTAAAGAATTTAGGATCAACTTAACATCTACATGCATCATAAGTTTTTATTGTTATTTAAAACGCTACATAAAAAATAAAAATAAAACTAAATTTCAGTCAAGGAAAACAGACAGCTGATAATTGTGGGAAAACTCCATCCTCTTCAAAGTTGACTAAGTTCCTTCGTAGTTTCTCCTCGTGGCGATGCAGCATTAGAAAATATGAACGTAAAGTCTTAACATATATAAAGGTTCCTGGTCAATTCTTTTCTATTCCAGTCATGCTGTTTTGGCCAATTAGTATCCACAGAAAAGGGCATGTTGACAGCAGGTCTCACACTAACCACCACCAACCTCTTTGTTTTGACTGTTTGAAGCTAATATTCTCACCCAATCAGCCCTTCCTAATCACCCACGCCCCCAACACTGACGATTTAATGCACTGCAGTACACTTTTAAAATGAAAAGAACCTTATTATGCTTATGCAGTTTTATTGTTATTATTATCATCATCATATTATTTAGCACTTGGAGCTGCAACCCTGATTGTTTTCTGAATAAGTCTGAATCACAAGGCAGAAGAAATAAATAAATGCAGTTCTATCAAGTCAAGCATAAAATAATTAATGTATCTGTCCGTGTATGCAAGAGGCGGAGATGTGCTCGCTCTGTATTTCATACAATCAGCATTAGTCCAGACTCTGTGCCTGGCTCACGTACTTTATGATTGGCGATTGAGCCGTTAACAAATCACCAGTGTAGATTATTTTATGTTCCGAATGGGTTTCGTGTCATCTGACACCTGCTCACATTGCACAGGCGATTCATCTGATGATTATATCCTTGCTGTCTGGTTCTGTCCACCTGTTCATAAATTCTGGCGCCAGATATGTGAAGACCTACCAAAGTGTCTGAAATGTAACATTCCAGCTACACTGTCAACTTGCTTTTTGGGTAACTTAGAAAATTTTGACATAGATTTAAACAAAGTCCACATGGTTCTTACTGCTTTATGAAAATCTGTATAAACTGAAACATCAGAATTATCTTAGTATTAATCAGCATAAAGATTTATTGATGGATCATTTTAGTCTTGAAACTGCTTCTACCTCTAAATCGAGTCAATTTCTCTGGGCTCCACTGATCAGCTCCATCAGCTCCACCGGGGGAGGAGGTCATGGTTTTGTCCTGATGACTATTACTGCTACAGTCCGTGGGGTTGTCTTGGCTTGGGGTATCTGGGGGTCTCCTAGGGGTGGGTGCAGTGGGATAGTCAATGCAAGGGGCCATCGCCCTCGCCCAGTGAGGCTGTGGTGGATTCTAAGAGGCATTGCTCTGGCAGCCACAGGTGGGGCAGCTGGGGGGCTTACGCCGGGCTCACACTGCATCCGGATCCGGTCCGGTGCGGACCCCGCAGGTATTCCGTTAGATTAAAATCCCTTTTGAAGGCTCACAGTAGCTCCGTGCGGTGCGGGTCCGGTTACGGGGGCTGTACGGCACTACGGAAAGAATCCGCAAGGATCAATTTTTTCCGGACGCCGGAGTCACTCCGCGTCAAGTTTGATGAAATCTGACGAACTATACAGGAAGTGTGGCTTGAATATCCGGTGTTTTTTCAAAATAAACGAGTGTACGAACAATTGTAACTTGACTCTTCTTTTTAGACAGCACACGCGCTAATAGGAAATGTAAACATTACATCACACCCGGTGACACAGGGTCCCGAAAGCCTGCAGCACAACACATTTTCACACATTTGCTAAATAATGGACGTGTTCTCGTGTGAAGTCCCGACAAAACGATAACCCACGTGAACTTCTGTTCTCGCGGGTGACGTTTTACGCACCCAGCACCGGAGCTGGCCGCACTCCCTATCTGGAGCAGATGTGAGTGGTAGCTTGCGGAAAAACCGCACCGAAGCCGGACCGAAGCCGTTCCGTAGGCAGTGTGAGCCCGGCGTTAGGGTCTGTGCAGGCTCCAACAGCTGGGGGGCCTGGGTGGTATGCTGCAAGGTTGTGTTTTGGTAAACGTCTATGTGCACATCTCTCTGCACATCAGTGAGATGGGGGGGTGGGTCATTGTTTGCTCAGCTTGTAAAAGAAATCTGTTCAGGCTTTTCTCTTAATCCAGACCAAACTTTTAATTGTTTATTACAGGACAGGACATGGAAAAAAATAAATGAAGATTATTTTATGGGAGTAGACGCAGGATCGGGCACACTGAGGTATAGAGTGGCAAAAAACAAAACAAATCACACTGTGGGTATTGCATATAATAATGTTGACCACAAAATAAAGCCCAGCCTGATCCTGTGTAGAATTTCATGGAACTGGTGCCGTAGCCGGGCCATGTGCAGTGCATGCAGGCTCTCAAACACATTGGGATTCTAGAACATGGTAAGTGACCAGTTAGGTACATAGGTACAAGATGGCAGCCATCATGAAATGTCCGTCAGTGGGTGCGATTTGAGATTGACTTTTCAATCTAATACACCAAAAGCTACAGCTAACTAAAAATGTTAGCAAACTGATCATGTATAACTTGTATTTAAACAGATTTTAGTATTTGTAAGTGTTTCCCATGTCTGATTAATGTAATTCATCAGAAATCCAAGCTAACAAATATCATTTCAACATAAAATTGATTTAAAAACCATCTTTAACAGCCAGTAGGTTCTTGTTTTTAGTTAAATTTGTTTGAGCAGATAGTGGTCTGACTCTATTTAAAAAAAATTAAATAAAGGTTTGAGTGAGGAGTGAAAACTGGAACAATCTGTAGTGTATTGCATTCTTAACTACAATTAAAAATCAACTACTATAACATGATCAGATGACGATAATGAAGCTCCAGTCTGAGTTTTTTAAAACTCCTGCTAATCTTGGATTCCTGAATTAGGTGTATAACGGTTAAAAAATAAGTAAAAAAGAAGGAGGCTGTGCACTTCAAGCACTGTGATGTACAACTCTGACTCACTGTTTTATACAGAAAATAAAATATGGCAACGACTTCCCTAAAACAGCATCAGACTCCAAATGCCGGACTTCTGCTGAAGAGGTGTGTGGTGACCTTCTTACCCCTCAACGAGAGTTCTGTTGGCCAGGCGGATGCAGTGCTCCCACAGGACGTTGGACACAGGAAGGGGAATGCGCACGTGTCTGGAAACATCACTCAGCCGCTTGTTAAATTGCTCAAACTCCTAAGAGGTTAGAGGAAACAGAAAAGGTGAACGTGCTCTGAGATGAACTTGAATAAAATCAAATACAGCTAACACGGGAGAAATGTTAGACTTGCAAATAAAGATATAAAATCTAAAGGTAAAACAGTTTTCTCTGTAATGGTCATAAGTCTTAACATAAAACATGAAAACAGAATATAAATATCTTGTGTTTTATCATGAGAATAGTAAAATAATCTTTATGAAACCACTCGGCTTGGTTTATCTCTACTCATCTTCACTTGGAAACTGGCTTTAAAATATTTTTATGTGAATGATCTGATTACACAAAAAGGGCTTTAGTGATTTTCTACGGTGGCCCTGAAGGGTCAACAAAATGCAAAAGCCACAATACGCCAACAACAACACGACAACAAAACTACAAAAGCCACAACGGACGTGAAATGGAAGTTCTTCCATTGTAGCTTTTGCTGTCGTGTTGTTGCTTTTGTTGTTGTGTTGTGGCTTTTTTTTTGTCGTGTCGTTGCTTTTGTTGTTGCGTGCGGGTTTTGTTGTTGTGTTGTTGCTTATGTTGTTGTGTTGCAGCTTTTGTTGTTGTGTTGTGGCTTTTTTTTTTGTCGTGTTGTTGCTTTTGTTGTTGCGTTGCGGCTTTTGTTGTTGTGTTGTTGCTTATGTTGTTGTGTTGCAGCTTTTGTTGTTGTGTTGTGGCTTTTTTTTTGTCGTGTCGTTGCTTTTGTTGTTGCGTTGCGGCTTTTGTTGTTGTGTTGTTGCTTATGTTGTTGCAGCTTTTGTTGTTGTGTTGTGGTTTTTTTTTTTGTCGTGTCGTTGCTTTTGTTGTTGCGTGTGGGTTTTGTTGTTGTGTTGTTGCTTATGTTGTTGTGTTGCAGCTTTTGTTGTTGTGTTGTGGCTTTTTTTTTGTCATGTCGTTGCTTTTGTTGTTGCGTGCGGGTTTTGTTGTCGTGTTGTTGCTTTTGTTGTTGCTTTTGTTGTTGTGTTGTTGCTTTTGTTGTTGTGTTGCGGCTTTTGTTGTTGTGTTGTGGCTTTTTTTTTGTCATGTCGTTGCTTTTGTTGTTGCGTGCGGGTTTTGTTGTCGTGTTGTTGCTTTTGTTGTTGCTTTTGTTGTTGTGTTGTTGCTTTTGTTGTTGTGTTGCGGCTTTTGTTGTTGTGTTGCGGCTTTTGCTGTTGCGTTGTGGCTTTTGTTGTCGTGTTGCAGCTTTTGTTGTCGTGTTGCAGCTTTTGTTGTTGTGTTGCAGCTTTTGCATTTTGTTGATCCTTCTGGGCCACCGTAATTTTCAGATATATATGTATTAAATCTTTACTATCCATATTACTGGATGGGTTATTTGTACTGAAATATTTTGTGTAAAATCTTTTAGATAATTTTGATGTCTGTACTGAAGGACGTGCTGCATCTTTATAAATAGAGGAGAAAGGGAACAGTATGAACTCTTCAAGCATCTAATGATGTGCAACTAAATACTGTATTCAGGTCAGGCAACATCTCAAGGTGAACTTAACAGGGTTTCTAATTTACAGCTCACTTAAAACTGTGAACCAACAGTAAGATCATCACATCAGATTTTATTCACCAAATACTCAGTAATTAAAGAACAGCACTTACTGCCTCCAAACACTGTTATGTTTTGATGCAAAACATTAAGAGAAAATAACCCAGAGCAAGATGTAGACTGTAGCATACACATGTACCAGGTTGTTTTGGTCGCTGGAGACCAACAGTTGCAGTTGAGTGTGTTGTGTTTTGATGCTACTTGTTTGTAGCTATAAAACGTCTCGCAGAAGGAGTTCCGTTCATGGACTCGTTGCACTCTCAAATGCTCAATTATGGATGAAACTGTACAGTTATGACATTGTGTTTCTGTTTATGAGCTGCAAACTACATCACATAAAGACTGCATATATGATGTATGCGTCTCAGTCAAGCGCTTTTTCCAATGTGCATCAGCAAACGTGTCCGAAGACTGGAATTCATTCAAGGATTGATGGAAAATGAACAGATTTTTTTTTTTTTTAAGGCTAAAGTTGCAGATGATTTTTCACTGGAGAACAAGATGTACTTCATTTCCAAACAGATTCATAATGATTTCTGACTTCAGCATTTTGTCACTGGAGTCATTCTGAGCCTTCTGCATTGCTCTGCCACTTTATATGCAAATCACCAGCAAATGACAGCGATCAACCCAAGTTCATGAATAAAATATGACTTTGTACTGTGCAACAAAATGTTGCACGCTCTTTTCAATCAGTGCACCATAACACACTTCATGAAAAATTGAATGAAAATCCCCCCCAACCAAATATTTATTGGATAACAATGATAATAATTAGGTAATTATATGTTATTATATAATAAAATTGATACTTTCCTCCTGTGATACTTAAATCCTCCACCAGAGCGCAGAAAAAATGTAGAGAATTTGAAACTCAAGGTTTTTGAGAAAAATACTAATCCTACTAAAGAGTAGAGCTCCGAGTCCAATCCAGAAAGACCAACTCGGTGCAGCTGTTTGGTTTGTTTTTTATCATGAATAATCTATGACTCAGAATTTGAAGAAGACATAAAACTGAAGTAATTGTGAAACTCTCTGACCATTAAAAGTCTTAAAGAGACCTAGAGCAACTGCCACATCATTTGGATTCACAGCACAAAGTAAAGATGTTTTGTGGCATCAATGATGCAACAATCTTAATGAGGAGATCTCCATTAAATGCAGCTGAAATATGTTGCAACTTGGTCTCCAGTCTGGATTTAAAACCGGGACTCGAGAGCAATACAAATGAGACATGAAAATTTAGAACTGCTGCCAGCTTACATTTAGTTTGAAAACTTTAATGACGCATTAGTTACGGTCTTTACTTTACCAGTAAGTCACA
The DNA here is from genome assembly GCA_006937955.1 of Pachypanchax playfairii. Taxonomy (NCBI): domain Eukaryota; kingdom Metazoa; phylum Chordata; class Actinopteri; order Cyprinodontiformes; family Aplocheilidae; genus Pachypanchax; species Pachypanchax playfairii. The sequence goes on along the minus strand of SSNP01000121.1, from coordinate 1,517,564 downwards.
GAACTCCTGAATGACAGTTTCTTTGGGACATTTCAGTTTTTTTATTATTTTGAAACACCAACAGAATCTATAAATCTGCTCGAGTGAGTGTTGCTTTTATTTTTACACCATACAGTGTATCTTATGAGACATCAGGGGGGATTAACAGTTTGTATCTGCCTCTGGAAAGTTAATGGGAAGATGTTGTCAACCCAAATTTGAAATTTCTTTTTCTCTGCTTTCCTGTGGATTAGAAAGGAGATGGACCATTCAGCTTGTTATCAGCAGATGTTAGAAAGCTGCATCACTGATTGTATGGAGTTCCATTAGTAGTGCCTATTAAGGGGCAGCTTACACATCTGGAAAGGAATCATCAATGCTGAAAAGAACATAAAGGTTTTAGAGCAACATCTGCTCCCATCCAGACAACATCTTATTCAGGGAAGGACTTGTATATTTCAGCAAGAGAATGTTGCATCTGTTACAACAGCAGGGCTTCACAGGAGAGGAGTCCGGATGCTGAACTGACCTGCCTGCAGTCCAGATCTGTCACCAATAGAAAACATTTGGAGTTCCATGTAATAGAAAAAACTCCTGTAACAAAGACCCAGAAGTGTTGAGCAGCTAGAATCCTGCTTCAGACCAAAGCTGGTCTCCTCACTTCCCAGATGTTTACAGACAGAGGTTAAAAAAGGGATGATTTACAACAATAAACATCACCCTGTTCCAACCTTTTGGAGATGAGTCGCTGCCATTAAATACAAAATGAGTTAATATTTTTTCATAAAATAGTAACATATCAGTTTCAACATCTGATAGACGACGTTTATGTTCCACTGAGATCTGAAGTTTCTAAGAAGAAACAGTCTGCCCATCCCCTTATGATGGACATGATCAGTCTGATCAGATGAACCTACAGATGCTTCTAGCTGTCCATCACCAGGGACCAGTTTTTCAAAAGTAGTTTTTGATAACGGATTGAATCAAATCTTGAAAATGGGTTTTTCAAAAGAAAAAAATGGATTGTATAATCAGATTAGATCAAGTAATCTAATCTTGGCTTTTATCCAGATCAAACCTTTAGTTTGGGTTTTTCAGAACTTTTTTGTAGGATTTGGATCACTTTGATCCAAAAAATCTGGATTAAACTGATCCTGTCAGAAGGGTGGATTCAACGTGGATTTCATGCCCAAAATGAAATGAAAACTTTAAAAATCAAAAAATCAAATAATACGATATCAAATATCCTATTTATTCATAAGGTTTTAATTTTATTTGTTCAACCGTCAGGCTACAGCGATTATGTAGATTTTAATGTATTCAGCCTTTCATTATAGGCCTACAGCAAACTAGAAAGAGTTTGGCCTCATAAAATAATCCCCCAAACAGCTGTCAAAATTGACCAAAGACAAAATTCTGTCACTAATTGATATATATATATATTCATCACAATCGAAAATATTTTTGTTTTTAGAATATTTATTAGTGATGCATGCAATGATTACAGAATAACCAAAAAATGCAAAGAAGGGCAATCACTGATTTCTGAAATCCAAAACAAATCCAAATCGGAAGGAGTGTCTAATTATTGCGTCCCTTCTTACACATCCTTTTTGCTTGTTCTGGCAGAGGAACAACAGACTCTGACCAAACTGCAGCAAACCAAGGCCAGACTTGAGATTCGCCTCCTAAAGGCTACGCTCAGACAAGCTGGTCTCTCCACATCAGATGAGGAAGTCTGAAATTATTGTTGAGTATTTGACATTAAGTCTTTTTATTGAATTCAATACATCTATATTTGAAACTTGTTATAAATATTCTCAACGTACAGTGTCTGTGGGTGTCAGGTCTCAGATGAGCGGACTGCTGGAAGAAGATGGGATGGGGTTTGTCTTTTTTTTTTTTTTAAATGTGTGTGTTTTTGTTTCAAATAAAAATAAACTTATATCGACCCCACACTGGCTATTCTACTTGTTGCTTTTTACATATCTATAGTTCTACATTGTGATTTCCGATCCTGTTTGAGAACTGGTTATCCAGATTTGGTGATCCTGAAAAGTTCCTATCTGGATCAGACTGATCCAATCCGATGTTGCTTTGAAAAAGTGGCTCAAAAGTAAGATGGATTACGTGATCACAGATCACAAAAAATAAGGATTACGAAATCCAGATCAATCTTATCTGGATTAAACCTTTTGAAAAACTGGGCCCAGGATGTTCATGGGTGTGGCCAGAGGCTTTTCTCCACCGAAGTCAACCACCATTCAGGTGCACGCTGCAAAGTTGTCTCTGTCTCCTGTCCATCTCTAATACACCCCGCCCCTGCATCGTCATCAGAGAACTCCTGGTGGCATGACTCAGAGTGATACTGAAAGTCTGAGGTGTAATAAGTGAACAGAAATGGAGACAGGACAACCCCCTGTGGTGCTCCTGAGTTACTGATCACCACATCACACAAGATGCTGCTTAGCTGGACATACTGAGGCCTGTTGGACAGAAATTCAGCAATCCAAGGGACTGTAAGCATGCTGATACCCGTCCCCAGCAGCTTGTCATTCAGCACATAAGGCCGGATGTGTTGAAGGAACTGAAAAATAAAATCAAAGAGTACGATTCTAATAGAGCTGCCACCATCATCCAGGTGGTGCAGAGACATGACAACATCCACCCCCACATGGGGCTGTAGGTAGAAGTAAAACCACTAAATAAAAAACAAATTCACTCTATTTCAGATGGATGTGTGGGGATCAGTAGGTATCGTCCCTTCCGCTCCCCTAGAGGATCAAAATAACTCCACCACATCTGGAGACAAGCGCTTACCTTCAGCAGCACATCCACATATACGTTGTGCTGTGACATGATCTCCTTTATGTCCCATTTCACTCCGACCATCATGAGCAGCATCTGTTCATAGTCGATGGCTTTGGCTGCCACGATCCAGTATATTGGCTTCCGCAGCTCACTGGCTGTAGACACCGTCTGGAAGTATGAAGGAAGGAAAATGGGATTTTCACAGGTTTTGTTACACTGACTGTCTTCCTCAGAGTTTTATTTAAATAGCGTGAACAGTAATGTCACAGACAGGAAGTTAGAGCGTCCCCTGAGATGAAATGGTTCTGTAGGGGCTGTAAGGTAACGCTATGAAAATGGTTCCAGTGAAGATGACATTTATTTGGCGTGTACGGGAAACAGATTGCACGTAGACGGAAACACTTCAAATGTCAAGTGGACAAAAACAGAAGAAAACTCTGAATGCTCATGTCTGAGTGCATGTCATGTTACTGTATGTACAGATATTTAATGTTAATGTTAAATTAGATACACCATGAAAGAAAACGATCAGAAATGTGGTTATTTATACGGGTAAAAGACTTTCAGAGATAAAGCTTTATGAAACCTAATACAGTGGTCGACGGTTATATGCACAACGCTTATATGCATAAAACTGCTGGGCACGTTCCCGTGTCATAGAGAATCCATGTGCTTATATGCACAGCGCCGATGGATATATGCACAAAACATTTGGAGGAATCATACATGCATCTCACTAAATCTCGCTGTTTCTCACTAGTTACTTGACTGTAGACCTCCGCTGGTGTTCTCACACACACTCTCGCTGTTTGGTGTGTGGAACCAGGCTGCTCTGGCGTTTACGTATACGTATCTGGCGCGTCTGCTGTCAGATGGTCGCCAAAAAATAATCACCGACTTCTTCAGTGTGAAATAGTGTCACATGTAACATTTGTTATAGTTTTTATTGCCCGATCATGAGTTCTTAATATCTGATATAGAAAACCGTTCTGTTCTGTTACTGTAACTTAATCTGTGTCGTTACCGTCGTGTCCATGCACGCGCGTATCTGGCACATCTGTTTACTTACAGTGTCATAGTGGATCCGCTCTACGAGTATATAACTCTGTCTGATTGAGAGTTTTATTCTCCTAATATATTGTAATTGTGTTATTACATCATTTCCAATTATCTGATATTAATATTGAACACTGCTACCTGTGTTTACAGTCCAAATGACCACCGACAGATAAATGCAAACAATGCTTATATGCACAAATTTGCCGGGCACCGAGGTCGTGCATATAACCATCCACCACTGTATCATCACAGTCTCAAAAGCAGGTGGATGATAAACTTACAGAAACTTTTTTTATATCCAGATGAAAAGTGGAACTAAAAACATTAACTATAAAACGCAGATATTACTCCTAACATAAAGTCAACAGATGACTTTTGCTGTAAATCTGCGATATAAAAAAAAATCAATAAACTGAAAATAATGCTGATAAAAATTAGCTGCTCTAAAATAGTGACAGCAGCTGGTAATGTTGACATAAATATACTTATTGTGACCATTTGACCTGCTGCAGTTTGATAATAATATCTAGGTTTACTATACCTGAGAATAAAACTGTTGCAGGAAAGGTTTCTTGGCTGCAGGCATCATGGAGTCCAAGTGGGACTGCAGGGACTCAAACTGTTCAGCCAAAAACACACTGAAAAAAAAACACACACACAAATAGAGCAGTTGGGATGAGTCTGATGTGTTAGAATAACTTTAACTTTGCGTAAACAGGAAGGTAAAGTTGACATAAACTCTCTCTTTCAAGGGAGTTCTGGGGAAGCTGCGATCAAACCAACAACCCTCAAGTTGGTGATCAGCCACACTTCCACAAAACCACTGATTTTATTTTGATTTATCGTGAATTAAACCGCAACCGCAAAGCTCTGCAAAGAGTGGTGGTCAGGAAAGAATAATTGGAGGTGAGCTTCCCTCCAGGACATCTACTGGAAGCGGTGCTCGAGGAAAGCGGGGAGGATCATCAAGGACTCCAGTCACCCCAGTCAAAAACTGTTCAGACTTCTTCCATCAGGCAGGAGGTACTGCAGTATCCTAATTCACTCCTATATTATGTATATATATCCATACCATTCATTGCACATTTTTCTCATATTTTTTTATTCTTTATATATTTCCTTATTTCTTGTATTGTACACCACTATTGCTTGTAAAGCTTGCACATAAGAATTTCACTCACATGTACAGTACAGCATACCAGTAATGTGATGTGACAATAAAAGTGATTTGATTTGAATTATTAAAAAAAAAAAACTCAACGACCTAAAACAAACCTAGATATTTATTTTCACTGCTGAAGTTTATTAAATCTGTTTCTTCTGTACTAATTGTAGATTAATCATGTCTGATTCTTCTCTATCAGTGTTGTGAGCCTCGTCCTTTGTTAAACCTCTATGCTTTAAATTAGATAGAAAATGTTTTATTATTAATTGGTTGATTTTTCTGTGAAGTGCCTTGAAATGACTTTGTCATGAACTGGCGCTTTATAAATAAATAAACTTGAAACTTGAACTTAAATTGTTCTTCTTACAACCTAATTTTACCTGACGATCAATAAAATTGCACGTATTAAATTATGTGAACAAATTCCAGATTGTCAGACCATAAATCATAAACCAAAATTTTTAGGAGAACTATTTCTGGTTTCCAAAACCTTTTTTCCCCCAAAGTCGAGTCTTTTTAAATCAGTAAAATATGTTTAAGAACTGAAGATATTTTATTTGTTCTAAAACAAAAAACAAAAACTATAAGTCCAAAGTAACAAAAAATAAAGCTAACAGAACCGCACCCCACCCCCCATTCCACTGAGCATCCAGGCTTGACTGAACTAAGACCTTTCGAGTGGGCTGATCAATGACTTTGAAGCGTTAAATAAAAACTGAGTGAGCAGGTGTGAGTGGGAACATATTCGGAGTTTAGCTCATCAAAGATGGCTGAGGTTGGGCAACGAGGCTCATGGGAGGAATTTAAACACAGTTTCCAGATAAGGAACCAAAACAGAAAAGTGGAGGTGAAGAATAGAAAACTCAAACAAAATTCTCACGGAGCCTTAAAGAACAAACCAGATCTCTAACACGCAGGAGAAAAAGAAAAGGAAATACCATGAAAAGTGCCAGATGATTCAGTTTCCTGTGAACAGAAGGAATGTTTTGTGGGATGGCACATAGTCATGTTTTCAAGAAGTTGAATATTCCCTCTTCTGCAGAAATTCTGAGTTTAAGGAAATTTAGCCGAACTTTATCCACACTTTGCACACCAATATTACATTCTGCAAGCTGAATGGACTCTTGCTGATGCCCACATGTGGTTTAGATGACAAGTGGCTGAGATGAGAGTGTTAGAACATGCTGCAAATGCAATAATGTTACAGTTTTCTAACACCGACAGTCCAAACTGAGAATTACTCTTGTTCACAGCAGAAATGGTTCCAAGATTTTGGGCACCTGAAAGTTTCTTGTTAACAATAAATTAGGCTTTTTTTTAATGCATGCCCAACAATTTCTCATGTGTTCAAGAAATAATAATTAAAAAAAGTTTATTTTTCTTTATTGTGCCTTAAAAAGTTCACTAGATTTTAGACTTACAAGTGGTAGAAAAGAAAGGCTTTTATTTCCAACACCAGGTGGCAGCAATGAGCCAAATCACAACCTCGTCACTTCCACTAACCACCACAGGGTGGCGGAAATTAGTATTATTCCTCACTCTGTCACACAGAGCGGCAACGTTCAAGAGTGTTGTCACAAAGTTGTCTCCAGCGCATGATTCCAACATCAATATTTACTTTGGTTTTGACACACTTTTTATCACTACGCTTCTGTGGCTCGTAGCGCTGTTTCTTATTTTAGCAGAAGCTAACTCAGGCAATGATGCGGCTCGCTTTGAAGTTGCTTCTTCTTGAGCAGCAGATCAGAAGCCCGGCCAAAAACGGACTTATACTCACTCTAGTGGTGGAAAAAAATACTGGACGTTTGCCGGACTAACAAAAAAATTAAAGAAGATCAATAACTTTTAAAAATAAATCACAAATGGAATTATGGCAAACAACATGTTGTAAAGCTCTCTAATTATGGTATTAATTTATTTTTAAAAAGCAGAAAATTGAAAGTTCTACATATTATGCCTTCAAATATTGATTACCAGCCACTAAAACCAAGTTTAGTTAAAACCACATAAATATGGTCTCAGGTCATATTTTATGTCAATTTTTACAAACATTATCTATATATTCAGTCCATTAAAATTTTTATTCATACTAAATGGGTAAACACCTGTTGAGTCTCTGTAACACAAACCAAAACACTGGAAATGAAATTTAAGGGAATAAAAGGCCTTAAATTAAATATTTAGGAAGAGCGGCAATTTTCTCTAATTAAATTAAATATTAAACATATTCAAGAGTAATGACATTACTAACTGTGGCTGATTTCTCCCATAATTCATCTCACCGGTGGATGCACAAATGCAGCTTAAATAGACCATCTGTGAGAGAACATCCTTTACATTTAAACTGGTTGCATACTAATAGAAAAACATGCAATTTGATATTATTGTCTAATACTAAGATCTCTTCCAATTTTTTTTTATTGATGCTTCAAAACTCTCAATGTGCTTCAGCTTCTCCATCTTCATCATCTAAGCAATGGCAAGGCATCCAGGGTAATGAGAATCCATTAGCTAAATATTTATTTGGATGCAGGACTTGAATGCAAGAGACTTTATTTCGTGTGATCCAAATAGCACTTTGCTATATTGATATTGCACAAACTGATACTGCAACAAGAATAAAGTTGCAATTTATTGTGCAACCCTAATTAGAAGCACAGTTTATATGTGCCGTCCAGTCCAACAATCAAAAACAGGCCTGAGAGGACTTTTGTTCTTTTCATCAAGCAGAGAAAATCATGTTACGTTCAGCTGGAACATCTTGTGTTCGCCTCAGCGACACACTGCAGTGTGTAAAGAAAACAGAGAGGTGGACGAGGACCCACAGCAGTTCACAGTTATCTGATCACACTGGAACAACAGCTGGAGGGCTAAACAACAGCAACGTGGGTTTGGCTCAGACCTGAACGCTTCACTTAAAGATGTAATACATGTTGCTGTTTTTATCCACTTTAATGGCACATGCTAAAAAATGGCGGTTTGTTTGATGCCTTTTTTTAAATAACAAAGTTTAAGGCAAAAACTCCAGTTTTTTCAACCACAAGAAACCTTTTCTTTTGGTATTTAACCAAGAAATACACACTTCCTTTCTTTTCATTATTTTCTAGAGCTTGTTGCTTTCTTCAAACACACAACTTTTTTTTTTTTTTTTTAGATGATACAGACTTATTCAGCAGTTTTCGAACAGTGTTGTCTGAGCCCGTGTTTTACAGACTTTCATTATAAGGCTGTTGTTGTACACAGCAGACCTCTCAGGAGTCAGAGGGCTGCCAGCACTGATGATGGCTTGACCTAATTATGTGTGAGGGTGGCGCTGGGCAGTGTGTGCATGTGTGAAAGAGAGAGAGAGAAAAACACACAAGCAGAGGCAAAAAAAAGAACAGAAATAGAAGGTGAAAGACTGAAAGTTTGACATGATGAGTACCAGGAGAAGAAAGATGAAGTATCTTTCTTGGTAGCGTGTGGAAGATGGAACAAATTCTTTTTGGCATAAGTGATGATACAAACCAACTTTCAACAGCTGTGATTTCAGCTGTTGAGTGACAAAATAATATCTTATGCTGTAGTGTCGAGTACAGTATGATGCTTACAGAGACTCGGTGGCCACCACCCTCTGGGCCAGACCATACAGAGTCCCACTGTTGGTGAGGATCACCAACTGGCTGAGATGAGGACTGGGAACCTTCTCCTTCCTGTCCTCTGCTGGACCGTGGACTCCAGCACTCTCTCCCACAGGGTCCTGAAAAATACAGAGATACTTCAAATGGAGAAAGCAAACTTTTCAAACTGTGGATGAATTCAAAACATTGTATTATTGCGAAGGTGTTGTGCAAGAGAAACCAAATGGTTGACTTTTTTCTACGTCTATGAAAACAAGCTTTTTCTATTCTTGAAAAATACATTTTTTCAACATAATTATTTACAATTGATCCAAGCCTGTATTTACCTCTGCCAGGAGGTAAATGTTTTCACCAGGGTTTGTTAGTTTGTCTGTCTGTTAGCAAGATGACTCAAAAAGTTCTGGATGGATTTTGATTAAACGTTGAATATGGAACAATTTCACAAAAAGTTATAGTTTTAAAAAATAGTACCTCCACAAGGTGTTTACACAGAATGAAAGTACAGTATTTCCTTTGAACATTATATATGAATTAAAATTAAATATTGATTTTGACAGGCATGACGTTGGCAGTATGTTTACATGAACCAGTCAATTGCACGTTGCCAAATACTATAAATAATCCAAGGCTGGTACTGAGGAAAATGGCGGCGGCGGTAAGTCAAGCAGCTGCTTCAGAGCCCCGGAGATTTCGTTATCCTTCTCAGAAGAGGAGCGACCAGAGAAGATAAAAAACCAGAGTGAGTTTAGCTGAAAGCTACAATAGATGGACCCAAAAAAAACAATTTAATGGGATCAAAACGCTCACAGAAATGTCGAACCTGCATCCCGACGTCTGGAAACTACAACTACAACATAGATGTCACTGTGGTGTTCGTGTTCCATATTTAACCTTTAAATTTTCAGGAAAGGCCAGAAATGGTCTGAGGAAGAAGTGAGTGGATTCTTCATCATTGTGACATAGAGCTGTTTTTAACATATCTGCATGTAACTCCCCAATAAATAATCCAGGTGATTGATAAAAAAAAAAAAATACAGAGTTCCCAATAGATCCTACATGATACCAATGGCTGATCTGGATCGTTAGAAAATTCCAGATCCAGCAAAGAAAAATAAAGAGAACATTCTGCTTTATTATCACTGCAAGAGAACAAATGATGGTAAAAACTTGCAACAAATAGCAAAGATAGTCGAGAAACTCTGGCATCAGACGTGTGTAACAGATTTGATGTTCCTTCAAAATTTCTGGAGCTAGAACCAGAAGAAAACCACCATCACAGAGAAACTACTGAACTAATATGAGATCAATGTGAATCCAATTGCTACGGTGTTTTTATGGTCAATGAATCTGATCATGTCGACACAACACAGGTGAGAGACTGTTATTTGTGGTATAAATCACAATATGGAGGGAACTGAGGTGCCTGAGTGTTTTTCTACATGTGATGACTTTTAACTAATCAGAAGGTTAGTCTAACACTGTCTATCTTTTGTTATCTTATGGAGATAATAAATGAAGATCAACTGTTGGACAAGTGGTGACGCAAATATTTCAGGACATTTACATCAAATCCACTTTGAATCAGTTTTATGAATTTAAAATTTTTGAAATAATCTTGAAACCATGTTGTTCTTTCTCAGCAACCATAATAACCTTAATTTGAATAAAAAGTAATTAAGATTCATAAATGAGGGTGAATCACCATAATAATATATTATAAGAGAAATGTGATACGTGATGGTGCCATAATGAATCATAATGACACAAAGAAAATTCCCACTGCTGCTACAAATCCCTTCTAACACACCCTCAGGTGGATCAATAGCAATCATGCAGGTAATGAACAAATAAGAGCTATTAATACTGTACTATAACATCCACTGCAGTCCAAAACAATCTGGCTTTAATATTGTGCATCAGCATGAGCTTTTTTTTTTTTTTTAACACATGAGCCACAAAAAGCTTTTATAACCGAGACGTGGAGCTTTTAAAGCAGAGGCAACCTGTTTTAGGACTGAGGTGCAACGAAAGCCTGTTGTCAAAATAAATGACTACATGACTTAAAAATAAAAAAAAATATTTAGCTACATGTCTAAAAACATATGAAACAAAAGGTCTTCCATGCTTCAGGTTTATAAAACTGGAAGTAACCTGACAGAGTGCAAACAGAGCTGCAGGTTAAACAGTGATGAAAAACAGACTGAAGACATCTTGCATACCCAAAACAGCCATTTGTTCACTAAATTAAGATACAGTAAAGGTTCAGCAGACGCACTGCAACAAAAATGTACAGTATGCAGCTCCTGAGACAATTTATGGTTCAGGCCTGTTGTTTCCTCCTATGTGACAGCTGCAAGTTTCCCAGAACCTGGAACTCAGCTCCTGAATGTTGTCATGAATATTATCAAGCTTATAAGACTTTAACATTAAACAATTAGGTTCTTAAAATGGTAAGAATCTTATTGTTGTTTTATCAAGAACTTTCTTTCTATTAGCAAGAAGCAGGAAGAAACTCTTGGGAAACAGAATAATTATAAAAGTGCAGATTAAGGTTTTTAAAGGATAGTTTTTGTTATGAACCAGTTGCAGATTCTTTCAGGTACTTTTTACAAAAGATTTTGCAGCATTGTTCTGCAACAGATGGAACTCTGCTGCTCAATGTCACAGATGAAATACTACGATTAGTCATACATTTTGGAATTTATTCTTTTGGAAATAGATTTATTCATGCATGCTTTAAATAACGACTTAAAAGAGATGGAAAAAATCTGATTTATGTCAGGTTTACATATTTCAGTTTAGTTATACTTTGGCAACATTTACAGAATGCTTATTTTAAACTGCTGTCATAAAATAAAAACACTTTGGAGTCACTATAAAATGAAGCTCTGAGTGATATAAATCCACTTTAAACTGATATTAAAATGTCATCTGGGTAACCAAGTAAAAAATTGCATTCAAACCTACCATAGGAGATAAACATGACAGAATGTGCAGCTGTTATGGAGGAAATCCAGAAAGGCCATTAGTACCTTCTTCAAACTTCAGCAGATGATGTAAGAAATTGGAACAAAAACAGTGACTAGAGTCCATTTGTTTGGACTATTTGCCAAAAAAAAAAATGCAACTAAACATGCAAATAGAAGCTGAACTGTAAACCCCTCTAAGATGAAAAAAAAAAAAAAAAGAAAACAGATTTTTTTTTTTTAAATAAAGCACAACTAACTAACACAACTAATTATTCTAACAAGACAAAACATCTAGCACACAATAAAATGTATAGGACATATACACTCACCGGCCACTTTATTAGGTACACCTGTCCAACTGCTCATTAACACTTAATTTCTAATCAGCCAATCACATGGCGGCAACTCAGTGCATTTAGGCATGTACACATGGTCAAGACAATCTCCTGCAGTTCAAACCGAGCATCAGTATGGGGAAGAAAGGTGATTTGAGTGACTTTGAACGTGGCATGGTTGTTGGTGCCAGAATGGCTGGTCTGAGTATTTCAGAAACTGCTGATCTACTGGGATTTTCACGCACAACCATCTCTAGGGTTTACAGAGAATGGTCCGAAAAAGAAAAAATATCCAGTGAGCGGCAGTTCTGTGGGCGGAAATGCCTTGTTGATGCCAGAGGTCAGAGGAGAATGGCCAGACTGGTTCGAGCTGAGAGAAAGGCAACAGTGACTCAAATAACCACTCGTTACAACCAAGGTAGGCAGAAGAGCATCTCTGAACGCACAGTACGTCGAACTTTGAGGCAGATGGGCTACAGCAGCAGAAGACCACGCCGGGTGCCACTCCTTTCAGCTAAGAACAGGAAACTGAGGCTACAATTTGCACAAGCTCATCGAAATTGGACAATAGAAGATTGGAAAAACGTTGCCTGGTCTGATGAGTCTCGATTTCTGCTGCGACATTCGGATGGTAGGGTCAGAATTTGGCGTCAACAACATGAAAGCATGGATCCATCCTGCCTTGTATCAACGGTTCAGGCTGGTGGTGGTGGTGTAATGGTGTGGGGAATATTTTCTTGGCACTCTTTGGGCCCCTTGGTACCAATTGAGCATCGTTACAACGCCACAGCCTACCTGAGTATTGTTGCTGACCATGTCCATCCCTTTATGACCACAATGTACCCAACTTCTGATGGCTACTTTCAGCAGGATAATGCGCCATGTCATAAAGCTGGAATCATCTCGGACTGGTTTCTTGAACATGACAATGAGTTCACTGTATTCAAATGGCCTCCACAGTCACCAGATCTCAATCCAATAGAGCATCTTTGGGATGTGGTGGAACGGGAGATTCGCATCATGGATGTGCAGCCGACAAATCTGCGCCAACTGTGTGATGCCATCATGTCAATATGGACCACACCTCTGAGGAATGCTTCCAGAACCTTGTTGAATCTATGCCACGAAGAATTGAGGCAGTTCTGAAGGCAAAAGGGGGTCCAACCCGTTACTAGCATGGTGTACCTAATAAAGTGGCCGGTGAGTGTAGTGTTGCGTGACTATAAGATGACTTTGTAGGGTGACAAGTTTATGAGTAATCGTTGGGATATTTGCGTCTCAGTAATATGTGGCTCTAATGGCAACATCTGGAGCTAATGGTTTCATAATGCATGAAGTCTGAAGGATATAAAAATGTTTTGTGAATGTAAATAATGACGATAATACTCTAAATGAGTATCAGAGGTTTGGATAAAGGATTGATTGCATCATACTGCTGTTACACACAAAGGCTACGTTCAGACTGCAGGCTTTAGTGACCCAAATACAATTTTTTTTTGCCCCTATCTGACCTGTATCTAATTTTTTTGTCAGTCTAAACGACACTGATCCGATTTTATCTTATCATAAGAATGATGTCCTAAATCCGATACGTATCTGATCTTTTGGCATGCAACTTCAGTCTGAACCGCCAGGTCGCTTCCATCCGACCTGTACGTCATTCATATGTGACATACTTGACTATTCTGCGTCAAGGACGCAGGAGTAAAAAGTAAACAACAGTAACGGCAGATGATGCGGAGAACAGTCAATGGTGAGAAACCAAAGTGTCTGAGTTAATGAATATTAGGGGAGACAGCTCTGCTCAGGCCAAACTCGAGGGGTGTTATCGGAACCGCGCGGTTTTTGAAAACATTTCCAAAGAATGAGCAGAGCGCGGGTTTAAGCGAACCTGGCTCCAATGCCAAAGAAAAAGAAAATGTCTGAGCTAAATACCAGGAGGCACTGTTCCCTCAAACTGCAAAAAAAATTAAACAACTATCTAAAACCCTTAAAAACGTTCTCGACAATAAGACTGACATACAAATGTTGAATCAAATATGTCAAAACTGGAACTAGTTGCGATATAAAAGTTCAAAAGTGGATTTCATCAACAAAGCTGACAAAATGTATAAAAATTAAATGATGCTTTTTTTGGTTGCTGCAAATTAAGTCCCTTTTTCCTTTAATAAAACCATAATTCTTATCAATGAATCAAAACAATGTGAGCAGAACTTGTGTTATGTTGCTAGATTTAAAGATTTCTTGGTCGCAGCTCAGTTTTGTCCTTCACTTGTCCTTATAATTTATGAGCACATAATTTATATCTTTACAGATGACTTGTTTGTGGTCATAAAATTATATATTTCATATGAGCTCTGTAAATTTCTCTTGGGATGGTGTGCCCAGATTTTGGCGGTAATTTTTACTGTTTTCTCATAAAGACCCACTGAGACCGCCATGCTTACAGGTGATAGAAAATGTGCATCTAAAATAATTTTTTTGACTTGCAGTAGCAACATTCCACTGAGAAAGAACGATTATTATGCTAATCAGTGGGGATTTAAGAGTAACAAAGAAGCATAGTTTCATCAGATGGTTAAAAAACTCCCAACTGAGTATTTAAGGTAGTTTTCCTTGATCCTAGTTGTGCTTTCTTGTAAATATCATGCAAAGCTTAGGGATGGTACTAAAAAACTCAAACTGAATCAGGGACATCTCTATTAATTGGTTTAGATGAATTTGTTGTATGAGCTATGTATCAAACTATATAGCTGAATAAAAACAGAGGTGGCAGCTATAAATATTGAAGAAAAACTAAATATAAGCTGGTTCCTGAGAAAAAAGACATGAAGAGGAAAAAATGGAAACATTTAGGTCACATTGCAGCTGTTTTATCAAAAAGAAAGAACAAAACAGCTTTTAGGAGTTCCATTTTTCTCCACGTCTCTGCAAAAGGATTTTCATCTATTTTTCATACACTTCTTTGGAATAAAAAAACAAATCACCTTAAAAATGTGAGTAAAAATGTTATTTGTGAAGCTGTGTAGGAACTTTTATTGACGGCATTCCCTCAGCCAAAACACAAACTTCTTTTTCTTTTTAAAACGCACGTGACTCTGTTGGAACACTTCAGTTAAAAGAAATAGGTCGTCTTAAAACATTACGTATGGACGAGGAAAATAACATTCTGAATTTAAAAAGTTGGAAACAGAATCTTAGATGTGGGACAGGCGGGTCCCCAGAG
This sequence comes from Pachypanchax playfairii, assembly GCA_006937955.1. Classification (NCBI taxonomy): domain Eukaryota; kingdom Metazoa; phylum Chordata; class Actinopteri; order Cyprinodontiformes; family Aplocheilidae; genus Pachypanchax; species Pachypanchax playfairii. Next base: position 1,502,400 of record SSNP01000121.1, on the reverse strand, counting down.
CTTAACCTCCACAAGGTTTTCTCTGTTTAAACAATCAGCATTAAATGCTTGTTTACTGGTTTATTAGAGTCATAACTTCATACGAGCTGCTTGTCATTTTGGTCATGATCCACACTATGACCATAGGGGAGGTTGGATGACAGACCGTTTTTTTCATTACAAGAAATTTAAATGAGCTCTTTCCACAATATGGCCTTAGAAATGGGGCACGGAATGCTGTCATCCAGGGAACCTCAAAGTACAGCTGCTGTTCATTGGGCGTCTGACTAAGAAGCCTTCAAGTCTTCTTCCTCTGAGGGCTTTCTCTGATAACTTTGTGCTAGAGGTGGGCTACAACCCTGCACAGTCTATCATAGTGCAACTGACTTATTCCCATATAGAAATTCAAACAAGCAAAGATTACCCATTTCTTTTTATAGTTTCTTTCTATATGTATATATTAGGGCTGTCAAAATTAACACGTTAAAAATGCGTTAACGCAAAGCCCCTTTAACTGTGTTAATTTTTTAAAAACGCGATTAAAGCAGTACTAAATAACTTTTCTGCAGCCGTGTCTCAGACGGCCGTTGTCAAACCGGTGTTCTGTAGAAATATGTTACCTGTTGAGATGTGCTACCAATTCCTTCTGCACATGTGCCGTTCTACAGTCTTGACTTCAATAAACAGATTTGTCATTTATTTTTGTTTCTAGATTTTTTCATAAATACATTTTACCTATTAAATAAATTCTCCCAGGACAGAAACACTAAATATGATGTTATTTTTACTTTTTTTGCATTGTCAGAGCGACAGGCAAATGTTTAGACACACCCAGAGGAGAAGGACCCAGCAATGGCTGATAAGGAACCAGAGGGCTTTTATATAGAAAATATCAGGGAAGGATCATAAAAATATGCTTAACAGGACACACTCACCATAAACAAGAATACTGTATAAACTTCTAATGAAATCTCGTTGTGAAATAAGTTGTTAATTCATACTATGGAGGCATTTTCTACAGGGCAGCATAAATCACTAGAACACCACTTCTGGTTGTGACCCGAATTACTGAAGTTATAAAGTGTAATATAGGAGGACCAGAGGCGTTCAGAGTGATGACTAATATGAAACTGAACATGTTTTTTGGTGAAAATCCCCTTAGACAAGTTTCATAACAGTAGCTTAAACTTTTAAAAGTTATTTTGTATTGCTTCCATAGTTTTGCTTTGCCCATGCACACATGCACAAGTGTGATGGGCCTCCTGGCAATCTGTAGTATGTGAGGTAAATGACAGCCAGTAACTCAGTGGATGTTTGCAAGAGCATGGAAAACGAAAAAGGTCCTTTGAATGGGAAGTTTAACTTTAAAATTCTACCAGACGGTAAAACTGATAGGATGAAAGTTATTTGTGCTTACTGTCGATGTGAGCTGAGCTATCACCGTAGTACGACTGTCAATTATCACCTGCTAGCAAAGCATACAGCTGATACAAAGAGCTCCTTCCCCTCGCCGGAAGCAAACCACGCTGGATAGTTTTCAGCAGAGACACTTTTTCCAATTTAGTCTAAAGAAATACACTTGATAAAATGAACTTTAAGTATACTATTTTTTGCTTAGGGACACTGTTACAGTTATAATAAATATATTTTCATGAAGTATATTTCTATTTGTATTACATACAGTATATATATTGTTACGACCCGTCTAGGGGTGGCCAGGTCACAACATGAGGGAGTGGGATCCATTTCTCTGCTGACCTCAAGCAACCACACAGGAGTTTTAACTTTTAAAGAAAGATAATTTATTTACAAGTCAAACAGAAAACTTAGGTTTACTTATACTGGTTAAAAAAAAAAAAAGGAGTTGGATAACTTCAGGGTGAACCAAGGACTTAAACAACAAACAAAAGTAACTATCTGGGATAAATTTAATCTTACCTGCTGAAAAGAAATAAACCAAATGACACTTACTTACCTCCCTAAGTAACAAACACAGGAGAATACCAGATCGAAAATAAGAGGCAGTTATCTAAACTGCTCACAACTCTAACAACACAGATAAGGGTGTGGCAGGTTGATCTCAGCCGAGGAAGGGACCCCACTCCCTCATGTTGTGACTTGGCCACCCCTAGACGGGTCGTAACATGAATTGGGGGCTCATCCGGGATATGAACCCGGGACCTCTCGCACCAATCAGACGCATCCAGGGATGGCCAATAGCGGGCAGGATTTTAAAAACCTGAATATGAGACTTAGGGTAACCCTTCTTTTAAACTGAATATTTGGTCATGTAAACGTGTATCCTCATCAAAAGGAACATTCATTTGAGTTTTGCGGATGTTCTATTCACAACGAATCTTGGTCTTTTGAGAGGAACTTCTTGTATGCACCGTCTGGCACATACGAAAACCCACATTCAGAAGTAAACAGGAAGATGTAAACATAGCGAGACGCAGCACAGCATCATACTTTTAGAGTGAGGAGGACACCAGTTTCTTTATTAGAGTGGTGAAAATCATGAATATAATACTGTATATTTTGTTGATGACAGAAAGTACAGAGATGGTGAGATTTACAAGGTGACTGAAAAGTTACGGAAACGATGCATATTGAGTCTTAAGGTTGTCTAACCGTGCTCCGTGTATAGAGGAGTAACTCTCTCTGCTCACGCATGTAAACAGGTGATTCTGAATGTTTCTGAAACCCAAATAATGACAACATGTACAAGTAGTCTATGTTACAGTTCGGTATTATAAGTCATCATTCCAACATACAGCATGTCCATTCAAGCAGTTTGATATCGTCAAGGAAAAAAACTGCATAAGCAATTATGAATTCAATTTTATGACTATGTTTAATCAAAATGACAGATGGAGTCACTGAGGAACTAAGTAAACTAGCACCATGTGCTTTCTGCATTACCACATGTGTGCCATAAGAAGGCCATATTGGACTAATTAAGAGTCTGTGATAGATTTTTTAAAGACACAGCAGGGCCTGTGGAGAGGGGATAAAGAAGACCTCTCTAAATGTCTTCACTTACAGGGAAGACGTCGTACATCATATGATTTACATTCTGCAGCTGCTGAAGATGTCGAGAGTTTTAATTGTTGTTGTATGTTCGGATGAAATAAATATTGATACCATGGGGAGAGAACAGATTGTACAGATAAAATCAAGAGTGTTGTTTTCAACGTTTGAGGTATTTTATCTGTCAAGAGTTTGATTTGCCTTGACAGTCAGAATATCAGAACTGGTGTTGAAAATGTTCAGTCAGTTTTTTTAACAGATATTGAGCTCTGATGTATCTATTGTGAAAGTGGATATTTCAGCAAGGTAACTACTGTATCTATACTATATATCAAATATATTTTTAATAAAGTCGATTTGTCTTTCAGGACAAAAGCTTATTAAATGTCTGTCGAAAATAAAAGCACAATATCTTTAGTTTAGGTGGTTCTAACTGGACTGAGTTTCTACTAAAAATACATTTGTGTGCGTCTGTGTGCGGCCAGGTATGATACAAGTGCTCGACAGTGAAGCGCTTTCAAATAGCAGGTGCAGCATTTGTCACAGCAGCCTCAGTGTCAGAGCTGAAGGCTAAGCACACACTGTTCACTCAGAGGAGATTCATAAATCACACAACTTTTCAGACCAAATTTTACAAACTCCCGAAGGCAGTAAACTTTCCATATACCTGATGTCAATTTGGAAGATGGAGAGAAACATTTCTTGCTTTTTCTTCCTGTGAAAATATTCACCTCAACATGTTTATGTAAATGATTAGTTTGACCTGAGGGGGTTAATATAAATGCAAAGAAACTGTAGTGTTTTGTGAAGCTTTTATAATTTTGTAACACTGATGTAAAAACAGGCTTTTACTTTAAAATACTAATGAAACTATTGAATATGGTTTGTGATGAGTTCTTTATTTAGAGATAAAGAATTATAGTTAGAAGGCATGAACAAAACAGAAAGAAATGAAAGAGCTTTGTGTTTTTTTATATATGGCAAATACCTTTTTTTAAGAAAAAGTTTAGAATAAAGACGTTTCTGTACCGATAGTTGCTTTATATTCTAGTCACAATGAAAAACAAGCTCAAGAGGAATTTATGAATCAACAAACAATAAAAATGATGTGAAGGTTGCACTGCAGGATGCAATTTCATTTGAGAATAACAACAAATTATTTTATTTTTTTAAAAAAATAGCAAAACACCAAAGTTAACAGTTCTGTTACAATAAATATAGGATTTACATTAAAAGAAAAATGCAGCAGCTGTTTCATCCAAACTTTCCACCAATCACTTTACCAACACAGACTCCTTAAATAAACCACATTAGTCTACTTAACAAAAGTTTTTGACTCGTGAATGGTGAATAATCTATGCAATTACTGAAATTATTTAATCAGGACGACTCTGGGAGGTCTTCACTGATGATATAATTGAGACTTCCCTCTGTAACTACCCCTGAAGCTGATCTGCCCTAATTTCACTTGTTCGTTTTACAAAACTATGCAAAAGAGAGAATATATTATTATGTTCACAAAAAATAAGACAAGACATGATACAGCAGGTAATGAAGAGCTTATAGATGTTTGACATGCGGCATGTGTGTTTTGGTAAATGTCAGCGGGCGTGGACAAACAGTTTGAATACCATTATGAAAATGAAGCGTTTATTGTAACTGGAAGGAAAGTCTGAGGGTAAAACGTGACATTGTTATAGTGGATGTTTCGGTAGAAATGTAGAATAATTTTGGTCAATTTGGCTTTCGTGTCATCCTAAATTAGTTCCATTCATTCTTGAAATTTTAAATTAGACTTTACCAAATGTTGAAGTGATTTTGATTACACAATCTGTCTCTTTGTTGTTTAGGTTGACAGTTTCATGATGTGCTAGTTGACATTGTGGTTTTTGTTTTTAGGAATGACAATTTACTTGCTCGGGATTTAATGACTTGCTACTAGCTGAAGCTTATTAATCACTGCAGTGCTTTTCCAGGTGGAAACTTTTACATTTTGGCTCAACTAAATCCAGGTAGACGGCTATTTTCACTGCTTCATCATCGCTCAGCTAACACAAGCAAAAGACTTCACTCCATAGACTTGGTGGGATTATTTATATATGATTTCTCTACTTTTTTTATTTTATTTTATTTATTTTTTTTTTTTTGGGGGGGGGGGCAGTTAAAAAAGTCTGAAATCCAAAGTTTTCCAAATGTGACGCTTTGCAGCATTAATTATGTTTAAAACAAATCCGTGTGAACATTTTAAGCTAAATTCTCAGACTTAATAGAAATTTCTAATTTTTAAGAATAAAAGTTGAACTTCCAAGATTTAGTTCAGGAACTAAACATATTTTTGGAACATTCCTGTCTTGAAGGACAGACAAAAGGAGAAGGTGAAGACAGTTCCACTAAGATTTACAGTAAAGTAAAAAGGAGAATTTTTTCAAAAAAATACAAAGAGCCCAGGTGAGAAACCTGTACAGCTTAAAAAGAGCTGTAGAGGAGTGAAGATATTTGGGGCAGCAAGTACAGCTTTAAAACTGAGCCCAAAAAAAGAAACATGGAGACAGACGAGGCAGGAAGTGGAGAGAACCAAAGAACTTGCACAGCGAGAAACAGTTTCAAAAGGAAGGAGTTGAATCAGACACAAGAAAAGAACAAAGTATTCATGTTGAGGAACGATAAACTTCAGCTAACTTTCTCAGCTTCCTCACCTCTGTTTGGGGATAAAACTTGTTTCAGAATGGAAAAGGAAAATAACAAGAAGTGAGTGAGAAACATTAGAAAAATGAATGTAAGGTTACATAACTACTGGTTTTTACTCTCATAATCCTCACCAAACCCCATCTGAAGGTGGTTCAGTGGAGACTGTACTTCCTCCATTAGCTGAGGAAGCTTAACGTTGCTCAGATGATCCCGCTCTACTCAGCTGTCATTTAGTTTTCTATCCACTAATCTGTTGTTTATTCACTCAAACTAACTCCTTAAAAGAAAATCATTCTTCCTGTATTACTACATACTAAATGCCAACAGCTAATCATGACACAATTAATTCACAAGCTAATTAAGCAGACGACTCACTTCTACTTCGGTTTCTTGTTAAAGACCCACTCTGATGAAAATTGTGTTTTCATGTTGTTAGCGTGTTCTTGTGGCATTTTTCTGATACTAGAGGACATATCTCAAGAAGATTAAGCTCAAAATTACATTTCTGAGTATTTCTGCAATAAAATTGCTGTGAATCAGTAGCAGACGATACATCACACATGGACAGTTATCGGGCCAACACAATCCAACATGCTGGATTTCCCCGATTTGCAATCGAACGTCCTTCTGAGCAAACCCGATTGCTCTTAACACACCACTCATGGCGAGATTATTGGTTAGGATTATTTTAGAATAATAGAATATTAGGGTTTGTCGGCGAGGCAAAATCGGCATTAAAATCTTGTCGTGTGAACCCGACATTTCATTTGTTAACTCTTGGACTTTAAACATAAATTTTTGTGATGCCTGGCAACAGTCTTGTTGTCTTCCTTTCGTGTTGGGACTATGGCCCTGTCCCAATACCTGCACTGCAACCTACGATCTTCCACGAAGTGCACTTAGCTTCCTGCTAAGTGTGTGTATATATATATATATATATATATATATATATATATATATATAGATATAAATAAAAAAAAATTCCCCTCTCGCCACTGGACGGTGTTTTTCCCGTTCCAAGCTCGGGTCCTCTACCAGAGGCCTGGGAGCTTGAGGGTCCTGCGCCGTATTTTAACTGTTCCAAGTACTGCACTTTTCTGGACTGAGATGTATATATATAAATATATTTTTGTGTGTGTGTTTTGCAGAAAATCAATCATGTGCATCCAGTCATGGCAAGCTGGTTCTCTCTGAGACATTTGAGCCTGCATTTGTCACAGCCATCTCAGAGACGGATCCCCAAAGTGAGCGCACACGGTTCACTCTTTAACTTTACACAAATCACACAAGTTGTCAAAGAAAATGTTGACCTCTAGGCTAAAGTGAAGCATCCATCAAATCAAGCCCTTTTCCGCTCCTTCACTCGAACATGTAAATCCTCATTTTTCAGCTTCCTGTCAAGCAGAAATAGGTAGGACCAGAAAAACAAAGACGACTTAGCGTTAATATATCTTGTTCTCTCATAAGCAACCAAATACAAACTATACAAAAATATCAAGAACCATAAATGTCCATCCATCCATCCATCCATCCATCCATCCATCCATCCATCCATCCATCCATCCATCCCAGGAACACAGAGATGAACACCCACCCAAGAACTCATACACATAGGACCATTAAAGAATCACCAAGTAACCTTTCATGCATATTTTTGATTCGTGTGAGGAAACCGGAGGCCCTGGAAAAAACCCACAGTTGCACGGGAGAACAAGCTCCATGCAGCTGAATTTCAAACCCAGGGAGCTACAGTACTGCCAGCTGCACCACCATGCAGCCCAATAATCATAATTTATTACAAATTTCTGTTGATACGGGACCATTACTTATACGGTGTTGATAATCTCTTTATAAATATAATAACAAATAATCTATCTGCAATAATAATAACCATAGTGCTCGATTGTGTTAGCGACTAAACGCTCAATCAAATGTGCAAAAACACAATAGGACCAAAAGCCACTGTGAGTTCAGAGTGTTAATTATCTGTCAGGCAATGAGACTTCAAAGGGTTCTTGAGTTAATGAATCGCTCAAAGATCTTTAAAGCAAAAATAAAAGGCTTTTAAAAAATTATAATACCCACCACTTGATAAAAACAATGTTTTTTATTGAGGCTACTGTGACCTTGGACACATCCCTACAATACCCAAAGTGTATAAACACTTGAGATACGCAATCCGGTTAAAACCTGTTACATGCTGATGATAGTCCACATTATCCAGGATGTTCATATCAATAATGTTTTATATTTATTATATTTATATTTATAAACCCTAACCCTAACCACAAATATCAGCATGACATCAACATGTCAAGTTTGCTGTTTTAATATAAGCTAAAGCTTTAGATTTGGCAAGTACTATTAACAGATTAAGAGAATTTGGAGAAACAAAAAAAAACAAGTTAAATTATTCTGTTTATTAACAGAACAGTTTTATCAGTAACGACAGAGAAGCACTGAAATATTGCAAAATTAACCTGTTTCATGTTCTATTTCTTTATCTGTCAGTGTTTATTCCTGCACTTCTGAATGTGTTGAAGCATTTCAGGTGTTATTTTGTTCTTTTCTTCCTGCAAACACATTGTGAGGCAAGCAACAAAACAAGGTCGTTATTTTCACACTTTATGCTTCACACATTGTCCATCGGAGACACGTCCATCATCCTTAACCTCTCCCCTTCTGCAGACAGGATTTTTGGAATGTGTGGAAAATGTGTTTTTTTATTATTTTGTTCATAAATGTATTAAAATCTACTGAAAACATGTTATAATTTGAATTAACATGATGATTAAGTATTTTATCAATGGTCATCGCCAGATGCAAAATGAACAATATGAGCACAGGTAAAAATTCAGGTCATTTTCTTTAAATCTGTAAAATGTATTAATGGCATTAAAACAAAATGCTGAGTTTTGCAGATAAGACAAGACAAGATTGCTATTTTGGTTAGAAAGTGTGTTACAGATACTTTTAGGTTTTATTACTTCATTTGAACTTTAATCTAAACCAACATGTATTTTTATATAATTGTAGACAAAGACTAAAAGTTTTGCCAAAAGAGAACAATCATAAAATATTTGAGTTTTACCATTTAAAGATTTGTTAGCTGATTTTTTTCTTAATGCTGTTTATAATATCAACATTTGACTAAATCCTCCTCCTTTCTGCTTGAATCCACATTACACTCATTAAACCCTTCATGTTTAGTGTCAGGATATTTTAATACCCCTAAGTTAAATAACTATCAAAAAGACCATCAGTCAGACACAGAGGTCTGGTTTCAATGAGCTTTGCAAAGGAGAACCCCCAACCAAGGTGTTGAGACGATTCTGATGTGTTCATCTTTGCATTGCATTTTTGCAAAGACACCTCCCATCTGGATGAAGCAAGAAAGGGAAACAAGTGTGGGAAGTCAGAGTGTAGTAAACGAACACATAATTGGATGGACAACAGTCACAGGTCGTAAACCAACTGGTTTCCAAGATAAACACAGAAGTGTTTATACAAGTCAGGGTAAATCTAGATCACTGACTCCTGCAACATGACCTGTGACCTTTTATCAACATTGTAAAACCTTAAAATCTCCAACATTTAGTGTCTCTACAATCTTTTGGAAAATTATATTTAAAAAAAGGAGTGCAGCCAAAGTTAAAAACTGAATTTTTCATAACTAAAGATGAAATAATAATAATAATAATAATATCTTGACTCAGAATAGTTTGATTCATGTATAAATAAATTAGTTTCTTACATTTACAAGCTCTGCTAAAAGAAAAACTGCCACAACAGTTGTTTCTTTGCTTGAAGTCATGAGATCTTTGAGTTTTTTTCATTTGAGAAATGCCCACTTCACTGTCCAGAAGGACTAGAGGATTTTGTGCTACATGTAGTTTTCGTGTGTGAATCTGCAACGCAGTTAAAATACATCCAAAACAGCAATTTGTCCAGTTGTAATGGGAATACTTATTTTCTGGTACTCCAAATAAAAAACAACATAAAAACCAGACATTAAAAGAAGATTTTGAATATATATATATATATATATATATATATACTAAAAAAAAAGATTAAAAAAAAGGATGAAAGAATAAAATAGGGAAATGGGCAGTGGTTGATCACTCCCTACTGATTTTCTTCAAAAAGATCAAAGAGGCAGACTAAAATATTTACCAAGATGAGAAATAAAAATCTTAATGAGGACACAAGAAACATGAAGGACTCTGTGTTGGAGGGACTTTGTGTGGATGTTGCAGCTTGAGTCTAATAAGAATCTGCAGTGGTTTATGAAAAACACGGAACATGCAATTTCTGTCATTTCATGCCTCTGGGAGAAATTGTTGTAAAGCTCTGTATTGATTATCATGAACAAGACCAAAAAAAAAAAAACCCAACAACATTGCAGCTCAGAAGAAAACGGAAAATGTAGAAGCTCATTTTTCACCTTTATCTTATTATAACACCTTCGTTATTCAACACAAAACAACCTGTTAGCTTTGTTCTGGTGGTGAAACAGGACATCCTGTGTTCAGGTCTCATCAAATTTTGTGGTGCAATAAGGAAGATCTATGAGCTCTCTCACTGAAATCAAAAACACAATCGAAACTCTAACGTTACAATCCCATGAAGGAAAAGCACCAGTTTATCAAAATAAACAGGCTTAAAGAGGTGACTTATTTAGAGCAATATTTAGAGTTTTTAGACACTTGTCATATCAGTAAGTCCAACGCTAAAACAAGCAGAAAACATACACTCAAAAAGGTGAATCAGGGCAGTTGTTGATTTCAAATAGTCAATTTATTTTCAAATAACATAAAATAGATGTGTATTGGTTTAAATTAATTGCTTTAAGTAAACTTGATGTCTCACGTTTTTCCTACATTATTAATATGTGTAATAAGCTTTATCACCAGGATACTTTTTTTCTACCAAAAGGTGGCATTAATGAGACCTCAGCTGTCTGGACAACTAAAGGGTGGCCATAGCGTAGTGGGAGGAAGATCGCCTCTCATTCAGAAGACCGGGGTTCAATCCCTGGTGCTGGCAAGCTACAGTGGGGCAAAAAAGTATTTAGTCAGCCACCAATTGTGTAAGTTCTCCCACTTAAAAAGATCAGAGAGGCCTGTAATTTTCATCATAGGTATACCTCAACTATGAGAGACAAAATGAGGAAAAAAAATCCAGAAAATCACATTGTCTGATTTTTAAAGTACATGTACATGTCAAAGTATCCTTATGGGCAAGATATTAAATTATTCTTCTTACTTCCAAGTTAACATGATTTAATTATGTGGAACCTGTTGACATGAAAAAAACTATAAGTCAATGAATCATTTTTTTTTTTTTTTTTTTTTTTTTAAATT
>SSNP01000121.1:1411228-1491330 GCA_006937955.1 Pachypanchax playfairii | reverse complement strand
TTTTTTTTTTTTTTTTTTTTTTTGTAAATTACTTCAATCAGAAGCAAAAAGAGGTGAGTAACAGTTTTTTGTTGCTTTTATTTTGGTTGTTCCTAAACAAAAATGTTTGAAAATGTTCTAATTTCAGTTAGATGTTTAGTTGTTTTCACTTTTCAATAAAGTCATTTAAATGTTCCTGTCATTTTTAAACTAAAGGCGTTAAAACAAAGGAAAGAGTAACATTCAAGTGTTTCAGTAATTTTCAGTAAACGGTTGAGTAAACTTCCATGATTGGTAATTATACAACCACGTTTATTATGAAGGATGCTTCAAGTTGGTGGCTGTAAGTGATCGCTCACTCAAAGTTCCTCAATCTATCATGATTGACTGCTAACCCCCCTCTCAAATCCCTTCTATAGAAATTTTGATCCAAGTGAAATGGACTGGCTGCAAGGCAATTACTGTCAAGTAGATCCTATTGCACCTCTTTGTCACTCTAATACCCCAAATTTGGTTTTTATTAGATGAATGTCAAATGGAATTAGAGCCTTCATTTATTTTGCGCGACATCACCAGGTCCCTCTAAGCCGAACTTGGGAAACATTCCTCCTCCCACAGCTTCAGGTCCTTTCACCTGCTCACAGATGACAAACAACCAAGAGACTGAAGGAAAAGCTTTTCTAGACTCCTGGGATAAGAAAACTAAACAGGAATAAATCAAAATGACGGAGCTGGAGTTGGGAATAACGAGAATGTTGAATACATTTCAGAAGACTTAAATTAAAGTGCATGCTTTCACACATCACTGCGCGTCGTGATGGGAGGTGTGAGGAGTCGGTGGTAGAAGGTGAAGACAAATCAGAAGTATGTGCATCGGTTGCTCACAGAATCCATCAAAACATCAATTCAGACAAAGATGTCGGGGTTCAAGTTAGAGTCTGTTAAATCTATAAAACTAATTTTTTGCATAGTTTAATTTTGTACGTCTACAGACGAGCCTGGGTATTGAAACTGAGTCACACTGAATGAACAGGCCAGGAATCAACAGCTCCTTCTAATGACCAGGTCTCGTAATAAAAAGAAAAATAAACAGACATTGATCTTAGAGCGTGTCATCTCTGTTTATCCAGCGTAGCAAACCCTCACTGCAGCATACAGACAGTAACGCACTGACGTCGACACACAGAATTCAAATTAGCTGTGACTAATGTGCCGATTTGTCTGCCTAAGTTCAGGATGTATTGATATATGTGTCTCTTTCCTCGCCTGTCAGTGTATCTCTTTGAGCACATTTCTGCAGGCATCGACGCAGCCAGAAAACTGGTGCCATAAGTTTTCTTGCAGAGTTTTCAGTGCCAAGCTTAAAAAAATCTGGGCCTGACGCCATACAGTAGTTAGGTTTTCATCTCACCTCAATATAAACTCACACATCTAATCAACTCATAACAAAACTTCAGCAAGTGCGAAGCTAAAATTAAACCTAATCTTGCGGCCATTTGATCGTATCTTTATCTTTGGCTAAAAGCAACTCAGGAAATAAACAAATGCACCTCTGTGTTTTCAGTCACACGCACCAAACCACTGCAGAATAATATAAGTAGATGGTTGTGTAGAAATTTAAAGGGCATGAAATCACTGGACACACAGCTGCTGAGGAGGAGATAAAGCAAAAATAAAAATATAAAAAAAAAAAAATAGGGAAAAACAATGACAACGAAAAGAATTAGATGAAAAGTTTCAATTTGATGGAAAAATCAAACGGTTTGTGCATCCGAGATGGTTTGTGTTATCTTCTCACTGCAAAAGCTGGCCTTTGACAGCTCGTTGCAAGACGTTGCCTGCGGCGGCAGCTCTCAGTAGCTGACATGGTTGACCGTGGTTGAACTCTGACAGAGACAATGTGACCACAGATGGAGTTCATGACATTATTCAGACACAACATGGCCAGAGAACCTTCCTCAAGCAACACTGTAGAAGGGTTTGACACTTTTCCAAGCAAAGATTTGAATCAACTGACAGATGAAGCAGCTGAACTCTCAGATAAAGGTACCGCATCACCCAAAAAGTTTGTGCTTAACTTCACACAGCCTCCAAACAATCTACATAAAATAATCAAAAGCCCACAGCGGGTGAAATTAAAAACAGAAAAGGTTTCAGAAAGGTAATCAAGAATACGGCAGAAGGAGAAAGCACATAAACTACTAGATGGTTTTTTACTTTGTCTCAAAGGAGCATCCTGTCTAAACTGTAGTCACTCCGTACCCGAGACTGGATAAAATGAAATGTTGCCGGCTTTCACGTGGGACTGTGAGTCATTACCAACGCATTGGCTCTGGAAATCAAAGAGCTGCGACGGCAAATCAGGGGAACAAAACCGCACGGACTCGGCATCGCAGCTGACACGCAGCGTGCAATTAACTTTCATAATATGTTTACAAATGAGGTCTACCTTGACACAGTCTCTCGAGTGAGGGGCTGTGGATTTGTATGCAGGTGGGGAAGTTTCTGTACTCTGCATGAATACGTGGCATTCACATTTTTCAGTGTGGAATGACAATACAAGAGCAAGAGCGAGTATAAAAAAAAAGGAGGCGAAAAAACATGGAGTGTGATGTTATTTGAGTGTTAAAAATGCTTTTTTTTTTTTTAAACTGGAATGAGTTAAAATAGTTTTGCATATGAAAAAAGAGGCTAAAAGCATTTTCAAATGCGTTGGAGAGAAAAGGCACAAAGCCTGACTGTGTCCTTCCCTCTGAGGTGGTTAGTAAAATGGCACTTAATCAGGCTCAAAGTGATCTGATTATGTTCATCTGAAATGCACAAATACAGACACATGGTGTGTCCGTTTAGCACCATTTTGTCATCTGAGAGAACATCTCTCACAAAAACTCTAACAAGTCTCAGTATATTACACTCGTCTTTTCTCTCTCCCCATCGAGTCTGTCCATCTATCCGAGTCCATTTGGATCAGCACAACAGTTCAGAGGCTACACATTCTGAAAAAACAGGTGCTAAACATGGAGCATGTTAGCTGGAGCCTGTGTGAAATCTGAAAATGGATCGTATTGCTGGTGTGCTAATGGGCCTCTAATGGGAAAAAACGTTTCAGAACCATGTGAGCATTACTAGGCTGAGAAACGGAAAAAGACGGCTTGGGGGTGAGTCTTCACCTCAAATGGAAGAGTTTAAGTATCTTGGTGACTTGTTCAGGAGACATAGTGAGATGGGTTTCGTCCATAGTAATGAGAAATCTCCTCAGTCTATCGTAGTGAAAAAGGAGCTGAGACACAAGGAAAAGTTTGTCCATCTATGTTCTGATTCTCACTAATGGTCATTAGATTTGGATCTGGACAAAATGAATCAGATACAAGCAGCTGAAACGAGCTTCCAGTACAGCTCCTGCTTCTCCGTAGGGATGGGCGATATGGTCTCAAATTAATATTGCGATACATTGAGCAGCTCACCTCGATAACAATAAATGGACGATAACTAGCCCCCCCGTTCCTTTCTATATCAAACGGCCTAACTTGCATAATGTGCTTGTAAATAGGATGGTTCTTGTAATTGTATGGCTTCAACCAGCCTCTTAATTCTGGGTTCGCACTCCTTTCTGTATCAGTTTAGACTCAGAGAAGCGACCACACAGACCAAGGTCCTCATTTATCAAACGTTCATAGAAACTGTCCTATATTTTATCCTACGCATGAAGTTTAGAATGTTTGTACGAACAGTCAAAAGTCTGATTTATCAAATGTGTTACTATACTTTTTTTCCTGTACTTGCTTATATGTCTAAATATCAATGTTTTCACTTGTGCAGAAAAAGCCAGAGACATCAAATGGAAGCTGCTTTTGTTCGACTTCAATGACTTGCAGCAGAAAAGAACGATTTTTGTTTCTACCCTCAGTGAGTTGATTCTGAAAACTGTAGCCTCCTACACGTCATGTCTCCAAAATGCCACAGAATTGAACTCAAGAGGTGTAAAAAAAAAATAAACCTTCTATCAGAAAAATCAATCCTTCCAGTGTTAACAAGGATAAGCAACCAAAGACTGGCAGCTTGCATGCAGTCCCTAAAGACATGCACGCAGATCAAACACAGATTACTTAGATGTAAGCTTGAGTGAAAAATGGTACAATCACAGATTTATAACAAAAAAAGAAGATGTATGGAAAAAATAGACAGAAGATAGAAGCATAGGTGAAAATCCCAGACAATAGCTGCACAGAAACACTGTAATTATGTCTGATCGTTTTGCTCCATCAGAAAGCTCATCTGTGTGCACTTTGACTCTTTCCCCCTTCTGTAGAAAAGAGTATCTTTATGGATAAACAACAAACTAGACAATGTTCCACAGATTTCTGCCCCAAATACCAGGAAGATGTTGTAAGAAGAAAAACAATGCTGAAGATAAGAATTCCTACAGAAACATGCTAATTAGTGAACATGATCTTTTATCTTTCTGATGTTTTGCATGGAAATCACTGTAATGACATGATTAGAGGAAGTAGAAACAATGATTTTAATAAATTGGAGAGATACAGACAGAATGCACTGAAAGGTTCTCAAAAATAAACCTTATGCTTTTGACTCTTATGGTGCGTTCACACCGGCCACTTTGTCAACGTCAAGCAACGCTGATAACGCTCCAAATTTGACGTTTGAAGTTGAAGCTCATAACGCCTGCCAGTCAGAACGCATAGGCGTTAAAGCTCGTAAAGCCTGACTGAAAAAGAGCGCGAAGGCGGGGCTTCCTTTGTTATCGGATGTTCGGAGCTATGGCGGATCATATTGAGACAGTGGCTTGGATTTATTTACTTCATAGATCTAGACAACGTCGACGTCGGGTGCATCAGCGCCGTTTGTGGATACACCCCATTCTTCAGATGCGTTCTGAGTTGGGTGAGTTTAACCATTTGCTCCAGGAGCTACGTTTTCCATTTTGGTTGCTCCCGCTTCTTTCCGGCTACGTGCTGTGACGTCTTACGTCACTACGATGAGACGCTCTGATTGGTTGACATGCCGCTTCAAGAGCGTTAAGAGCGTCAAAAGTTCAGCTAGCTGAACTTTGACCTTTTCTAGCTTTTCTAGCTTTTCAAGCGTCAACGCCTGAAACGCTAGAAAAGCTTGAAAAGTTGCCGCTCATAATGCTCACAAAGCGACGCAGAGCTGTTGACGTCTGTCTGACGCCCGTCCACCATAGACTTTACATATAAACTTGCCGCTTATGAAGTTGATGGTTGGGCCGGTGTGAATGCACCTTTAGAGCTGGAAGTCCCAAAATGCACATTAATATAAGTCTAATTAACCACTGCAGAGATTTGTTTAAATTAAATTGATATTGTATAAATTTACTAAATAAAAATTGATTTATTGCTCTGCAGCTTAAAAAACATTCAACTGAGAACATTTTAAACCAGTTAAAACCTGTTACTTGTTACAAAACATTAACATGTTTTCACTGAGTCCACAAGTAGACTGAAGTCAGAATAAGGTTCACTTGATTTTTATTTATTAACAGAGCAGGAGGGTGGTATGATATGATACTTGTATCATAACGTAACAGAGAGGACAGACCGTACAGAGAGAAAGCGTGAACTGCATCACACTAATTGTCAGGATGTTGCATTACATGAAGGAACAATGATTGAGAGCCCTAATGGAATAACACAAGGTCTTCTCAAATAAAGAGAGAGGGGCAGGAAGAGGTGACTACTGGCCAGATAATAGTGACCTGTAATGCATTTCGTGGCGACACTGGATGGTGGTTCTTTCGACATCAGTATACAGAACTGGTCAGAATGGATAAAGCAGCACGGCAAAAAAATCTGAAGAGGATCATAAAGACAGGAAATATAGATGGAGAGAACATGTTTGTGTCAGACAGACGGTGAGGTAACAAGCACAGGAGGAGGAGGGAAAGAGAGAGAGAGAGAGAGAGAGAGAGACAATGAGCAGGAGGGTGAGGTAAGTTGTAGAGAGGAACTGAGAGTTGTTGTCCTACCACGTCAATGAGGCTCTCCTGGATCCGGTTCAGTGTGGTTCTCAGTCTACTGCTGATAAGGCCAAGACCTGATGACTCATACTGTAGAATACACACACACACACACACACACATAATGAGTGTCTGCATGGTGAACTGACACTCACCTGTATAAGGACATACACTTTATCAGGGTGTAAAAGTGCACACACACACTCTCTCTCTCTCTCTCTCTCACACACGCTGGTAAATCTGCTCTCTTCTCCTGCAGCTGCAGACAGGAAAATTTTTGCTGTCTGCTTCTAGCTGACTCTAATCCCTAAAGATGGAGGAGAAACTGCAAAGCACAGACACACAAAGAAAAAAAAAATCAAAGCATCACAAAAATGACAGCCCAGTAAAAAAAACAGAGAGGTATGGAGCGAGTGAGAGCACCGCAAACTCAACAACAAAATGCTGCTGAGTTCACTTACAGATGTGCTCGACTTAGGTAGGCAAATCATGCACATCTGGAGAGCTTTAAAGTCCACACACAACACACAGGGATCAGTATTTTGGAATTACAATCCAGTGCAGCCCTATATTAGTCATAACATGTCAGGGTTTGTGCTTACCAAGCAGGCAGGGCCCACCACCCTGGCAGTGGCTGCCTCTCTGCCAGGTAAAGATGGGCTTGGGACAGGCTACAGATGGTGAATGGGCAGCAGAAAGAAACAAAAAACACAGAAAAGCAAAAGCTCAAACTTAAAAAGAATCTGTGGAGAACAACAGAAGTGAAAACAAGAAACTATGCAACAAACAAGGTTAGATTAATGGAGTTTATGAGTGGAATACATTGTACTCTGTTCCTAACTCATATTGAATTGGCTTTAATTTAGGCCCCTTAACAGAGGATGGTGATCCCTTCGGGTTCTTCGTGACCTATTAAACTTAGCTAGAATGGGGCTATAGCTACATGCAACATATACAATTCTGGCATGACATTTCAACGTGATGGAGTCTTGGTCTTGGCATAAGACCCAACCTCATTTCTGATGAGCAGAGGGCAGCCATTTTGTACAACGCCCGGGGGAGTTGCGGGATTCAGTATCTTGCCCAAGGATACTTTGACATGTAGCCTCTGCCGTCACCACGGATCAAATCCCGGTCTTCCGAACGAGGAGCGTTCTCTCTCCCAACTAGGCTACGGCCGCCCTTAAATTTCTTAATTTCTTCGTAAACTTAATTAGACTTAAACTTAACTTAATTTCTTCTTAAATTTCTAAATTCTTGATGACCAAAACACACCAGTGCATGTGGGTCCTGCCTCACGCTCATAATCTTGCTACAAAGGTTTTAGGTATGCTTACAACTCCTGTCAAACATACTGGGCAAATGTGCCTGCAGACCCCACCAAGTTCATGCAAACAACATCAAGATTCTATTCATTTGTTTTACATAATAACGAGGTCATCATTCTGAGTGAAAGGCGTCTTTGGAAGAATCAAATTCATTTAAAACTAACTGGAAACTGCTAATCAGCCTGCTGCTGAAACTTGGATCAAAACAACCAGTTCTCTTGAGTTAAATGTTGTGCATTGCTACAAATGATTCTGATCGTGAGAGATGAATGCAGTGAATGCAGCCGACGAACCTTCTCCAGCCAGACAATGCTCCTCTAACATATCTCAGCTCACTGTTCGCTGAGGCAGCACAGTCGTGCAGAATCTTATTTTCTGAGTTTGAGCGACAAAGATGAAACATTTCTTAAAGCTTCTTCAGAGTAAACTTTACACAATAAACCTCATTCTTCACTGAGTTTTAAATGAGGCTGATTTTGATTCAAATCTGTAAATATCCTTGAACAAAGAAGAGAAAAAAATAGATCTTAATGTAGGTTTTGATGAATTGGATGCAGAGGAATTGAAATAAATGGGCTATAGCTCATTAAAATCAAGTTAGACAACTGGAAAATTGAAAAATCCATAATTTTCTGGATCCTTATCTATTTCTAACATAGTTACATTCTGGAAAACCTTCAATGTGAGGAACTATTTGTGAGTCAGAAGTTGAGAGATAAAAAAATATAAGCACTAATGTTCATTTTTCAGAAAAACTGTCTATTTACTCAAGTCAGACACTTGCCTGATCTCATTTCTGACTTCCTGTTGAGTTTTCCGACTTCAGTGCTTTAGTAGACAGTCTAGCACCTTCACTTTTTCCTGCCTCTTATATAACTTCCCTTCATTTAACGAGTCAAAACTCTTTTAAGTCCTTCTGTCTTTTTTCAGAGTAGACACTGAGTGAAATATCTAACTTCTCCCCACGGGATGCAACTGTCTAAAGTTTGGAAACACAAATCATTTTTCCAAAAATCTGTTTGTAAATCTGCCTCTTGCAGCCCCGCAGTTGTTGAAAGTCTGATTATTAGCTGTGATGGAGAATCTCTGCACATAATGTATCTTTTTTTAACAGCATGGGTTATTTAAACAGATAATGGGCATATTTATACTTTTACATATTAATGCCCACCCATTACTCTTCGTGTGGAGAAGTCAAGCAGCTCCATCTTTATTCCAGCATCAGGAAAAAGAGAGCAAAGCCTGGGTCAAAACACTAGCATATGCACGGGGCCAATTTCCAGCAGCTTTTTAAAGATTCATGGGGACATTAGCATTTTTACAGTCTGTTTCCGTGAGATCCATTAATGAAAAGAGAGGGCTAAGGGGGTTCAAAAAATGACATTTTGGAGCACTCGAGGACAGTGGATAAAAAGTGAAAAAAATTAGGACAGTGCTTAGAAATTATGGAGAGTTGCCTGGGAGCAGTGAGATTAAAACTTTTTTTAAAATGACAGGCCTAACACTGACTGAAGGAACACATATCGCTCACCAACCTTGACATTAAATTTTCACACTAACATCATCTAATGTCGGGGAAGTCATGGTGTTAAAGCAAATTTGGTCAAATCATGTAAATATTTTGTGCAATTTCAAGCAATAACACGAGATCTCTCATGATCCATTATGGTATCAGTAAATTACCATGTGATCACAAGCTGTAAAGTTTGTCAAGTTATGGCCATTTTTACGTTGGCAGATGTAGATATACATCTAACATTTATTTTTTGCAAATTTCATTAAAAGCAGATTTTAATTAAACAGACTTTTACGAACAGACGCATTAGTCTTTCAATCGCAAACTTTAAAGGTCCTGTATCCTGCTATTTTACAGCTTTCAACGTCTGGGATAAACACGTAAGTGATAAAATATTACTGTTGGCATGATGAGAGATCAGTCCGAGTTTACATGTCAGTCTGAGAAGCAAATTATTTTAAAAAAGTGCACTCACCACCGCTCCAGTAGGTGGCGACATGCGACCCTTCGTGCGGTATTACTTCCAGTTCACGTCACACAAAGTACCACCCGGTGAAGCAAATGGCGTAAAATTCTGGATGGCAACAACACTTCAATACAGTTCATTTGTTACAAACTGTAACGTTTGATGCTAGTACACGTCAGACACACGCAGAGTCTTGTGGCGATGATATTATCATTATTGATTACGGTTTCTGCGTCTGGGGCGGGGCTTAACTCTGAAGAGCTCGGCTTCTCAAAGCGTCCGTTTACATGCAGAGAAATTCAAATTTCCATCGCATTATCTGGTCAGCTTAGTCAAGCCTTTCAAAGTCAAGCTAAGGTGGATACATGCATTTCAAAATTTGGATTCCAGCCGGACTAAGGCAATAATTTGAAATTTTCTTGCTGCATGTAAACGTACTGAGCATTACGTCACTATGTTACGAGTCTGTCGTTTTCCAGGAGAGAGTGGAGCAGCTGCTCAGATCACAGCATGCAGGAGGATTATTGAGAAATGCATGAATCAAAACCAAAAACCACTCTGGGGGGAGGGTTTAATAAGGAAATAGCCCTACAACATGGTTAAAAACTCCAAAAAGTTGATTTTGCATGATATAGGACCTTTAAGGTAAAAATGTTGTGCAAAGCTAATCACATGAACTCCTTGACTCCATTTGACTTCAAAAGCTACTCCATTGTAAACGTACATTCAGTGAAGACTTTCTGAGAGTTACATCCATCGAGTGATTTTCCTAATACCACACAAACTCATGCCCCCACACACAGACAGTAAAAAAAAAAAAAATCATTGCCCACCATGTGGTGAAAGCCAGTGATAAATAAGATGCTAAGTGGGGAAAAAAAAACGACTGTACGTAGATCCACAGAGGTCATACTGAGAGGCATTAGAAAAAGGAATCACCGACAAGTAAACATCTCTTTCCTCAGTTTTCCTCTACACACACTCACTCACACACAAACATGCCAATAATCTGAATAAAAGATGCCCCAGAGGAGCATTCTTCATCTTTATCTCTCCCATCTCGATGGTACAGTAGTCATTTCCCTGCTATCATTACCACTTCCCTGAGGGAGATAAGGAAACAAATGCTGCTTTATTTTTATTCTTTGTGAGGCGCAGTACACATGACGTGCTAGCCGTTATGGTGAGTGAGGGACTGGGCTCGCGGACCTGCAGCCTACTGCTCAGCTGGAACTTTTTACGGTGACAGACAGCTATGAGAAAATATGGAAGCAGTTGTTCTTCTGTGTCTCACTGCATATCATCTAATAAACATGATGGAATCCATCTCTGCAGATAATAAATGCAATTTTCTTTGTGCAGGAGAGGTAATATTGAACAGCTTCAGTCCAGAAGTTATACTCACTTTTGAGAGAAAAAAATATGACACTTAGAAACAACCCATAAATTCTGCAAACATCTTCATTAAATTGAACAAAAAACACACAAATTACTCTGATCATTTTCAAATTGGTAGAAGTAAAAACCATGATGTGCATCCTTCCAGCTGAATTGTTTGATCTCCTTTAATTTATTTACATGTTCTGTATCATAAAACTGGATTAAGTAGATCCAGTTATAAAATAAACCTCTTTATTACCAAGCCTCTATACATTTAGGTCTGCAGACTTTAAGTAAATGCCCCAATTCTCTAATTTTCAAAGACTGTACTATAAATACGACACAGTCATTTAAGCATTTTCACATGTGACAGTCTAAGTTGCATGAGATCAACGAGGCCCACACGCATCTTACAACCGCACGTATAACTGCACCTTTTTCTAGCTTCATTTCACATCCTGTGCTGCTTTGCTATTAAAAAACTCAGTTTGGGGGAGTGAAAAACTCAATACTCTGTTTTGAGCCATATGAACGTGATGGTTTTGAATGGATGAAAAAATGTACACTTGATTATGTTTTGGTATGAATCACACAGATTATAAAAACAAAGGAACTATCCTCAATCCCTAATTAGAATTTTACATATTTTAGAAAATGGCTGCGCATGTAAACAGAAAAAAAGCAAATGGATGTAAACAAATAAAAGAAAGGATCTAAAACAGTGAAGTAATAAAGTATCTTACTGTTTTATTACATGTTTTCCAAAGACTTATAAATATTACATGTGATAGCAAAATACTGTACCATGTCATTACGTCCAAAGAAGGTGTAGACAGCATAAAGGTAGTAGTCGAAGAGTTGGGATACACAGTGGATGACGTCGAAGGCAATCGGCTTCAGAATGTTCATCATCTGCATGTATTTTCCTGTAGGAAGAAAAACAATCACTTTACAAACTGGGTTCATCTGAAAGCTTCAAGTGGGTCTGATTGTCTTCTTGAGTTTGGCTGAATAATTAGGGCAATTTTTAAAGAATAATTAACATCAGATGGGCCAAAAACTCCCTCCAAAACCCCTAAATGGTCCAACTTTAAAGAGGTATGCCTATATTATTTGACGATAGCCGTTTTCCAACTGCCATCAGCTTACACACAACAAACGGTTTGGATTTTAAATAAACTTTTTAGACAATAAAATGGTTACATTGCAGTAAGTTGATTATAGCAAAACTAAATCCTGTAGGGAAAGAACGTAAGCATCAGTGTGCTGCATTTGCATATAAACAGGAAGGATTTAATTTAGCTGAAAGGTAATAAAGGTTATAAATACAGAAGTGCAGGGGTGTAACATGGTCTCCACTGACTAAGAGCTTGTAAAGGGAAGAAAAGGAGAAGAAATGAACTCAGTCTTGCTGCAGCTTTGCCTCTGAGACAGAACTATTTCTTGCATGTGTTTTTTTTGCACCCATCCCTTTAAATTCTTCACTGGTTCAACCTGATTCCATCACAGTCTTGAAGATACGTTATTAGAAGGAATCAAATTTTCTCTTGATTTTCCACTAATATTCAAATCAAAACTTGAGTCTGTTTTTCCCATCTTAAAACTGGAAAGTTGTTGATCTATACTAATTCTGATTTGACTAAGAAAATCCTATTAGGCACCTGCGTCATCTAGAAGCACCTTTGTCAGGTCGGGGTCCAAATGCCCTTAAAACCACGTCACAAAGCCGTGTGGGTAGCGTTTTTTAAATGAAGGTCAGAGCCCGGGGGCGAAGGCTAACCGTTATTAGTGCACTTAAGGCACACAGACACTGAGTGTACCAATTGCAGTGATTCTGTTTAATTGATGAATAAATTGAATTCTCAGCAGGCCGGAGAGGACATGCACTGCAGCTGAGGAGAGGTTACTCACAGACTGTATGTGTGTGTGTGTGTGTGTGTGTGTGTGTGTGTGTGTGTGTGTGTGTGTGTGTGTGTGTGGGTTTGTATTTCTGACCTCCTGGGGACCCGTTTCCTGACTTTTACTATCTTTCTGGGGTCCGAGGGTTCTTGTGGGGACCGAAGCCTGGTCCCCATGAGGGGGACTCCCCTTTTTAGGGTTAGGGGTTAGGTTTATAGGTATGGTGTGAATAGAGTTTTAGTTAGTCTTAGGGTTAGTTATAGATCAGTAATGGTTAAGGTTAGGAAAAGGGTTTGGGTTAGGTATAAATCTAGTTACTAAAATCAATGGAAGTCAATGGACGGTCCCCATAAGGATAACAAAACACACTTGTGGGTGTGTGTGTGTGTGTGTGTGTGTGTGTGTGTGTGTGTGTGTGTGTGTGTGTGGGTTTGTATTTCTGACCTCCTGGGGACCCGTTTCCTGACTTTTACTATCTTTCTGGGGTCCGAGGGTTCTTGTGGGGACCGAAGCCTGGTCCCCATGAGGGGGACTCCCCTTTTTAGGGTTCGGGGTTAGGTTTATAGGTATGGTGTGAATAGAGTTTTAGTTAGTCTTAGGGTTAGTTATAGATCAGTAATGGTTAAGGTTAGGAAAAGGGTTTGGGTTAGGTATAAATCTAGTTACTAAAATCAATGGAAGTCAATGGACGGTCCCCATAAGGATAACAAAACACACTTGTGTGTGTGTGTGTGTGTGTGTGGGTTTGTATTTCTGACCTCCTGGGGACCCGTTTCCTGACTTTTACTATCTTTCTGGGGTCCGAGGGTTCTTGTGGGGACCGAAGCCTGGTCCCCATGAGGGGGACTCCCCTTTTTAGGGTTAGGGGTTAGGTTTATAGGTATGGTGTGAATAGAGTTTTAGTTAGTCTTAGGGTTAGTTATAGATCAGTAATGGTTAAGGTTAGGAAAAGGGTTTGGGTTAGGTATAAATCTAGTTACTAAAATCAATGGAAGTCAATGGACGGTCCCCATAAGGATAACAAAACACACTTGTGGGTGTGTGTGTGTGTGTGTGTGTGTGCACAGAACCTACCAACAAGTCGGATGACATTGAGGGTGGTGTTGGTGAGAATCGGTGCGTTGGCCTTACTCAGGTTGTAATCTGACTTCTTCTTGCTCCTCATGGTCTCTTTGGGCACGCTGACGCACAAAGAGAAGAAAAAGCAGAATAAATAAGGAAATAATATAAATCATCTCCTGCAATTAGGGCTCAAAACTTTTCATGTGTGGGTTCAAGTCTTTAATGGATCGATCAGAACACATAACACATGGTGGGAGACAGAGATGAAACCTGGTGGTAGAGTCTCTGAACTGGTGATCCTGGAGCACCGGAGTCCTGACACAAAACTCACCCAGGCAAATTAGCCAGCAGTCGTTATATCGGCTGCACTCATTGCTCGGGCTGTCTCGTTTCTGGACGTGAACATGCAATCCATTCAATAATTAACCATTAGCCATCTCCGCTTAAAAAGAATAGGAGATTAACATTTTAGTGACCATCTGTCAGGTGTGTCAGATTAATATAAACGAGGACGGCAACAGGATCTGTAGTAACAGTTGGAGCGATAACATGAAGCCTTTCAGATCGCTGAACTAATGAGGCGCCAGACTTAAACATCACATTTATGATAAATAATACACTGAACCTGCATGACAGGAAGTCATTACCAGAACAATGAATTTGTAATGAGGATATACTGAATGATTTATGTTATTAACGTGCCTATTTGTGTGCAGGTGTTACAACACTGAGATTTGCAGAAGCGCAAAGAAATCATGGACATGTATAAAGTAAATATCAAAGGATGTTAAAATGTTTAAAAAGTTGCATGAAATAAACTGTCAAATTTCAGCAAGTACTAATGAACTCATACAGAAAAAAAGATCTAAAAATATTACTCAAGTAAAATGCTAAAATTGTGCCATTTGGGCAAATTATGGGGTTATTAGAATTCATTGGTTTCTAATGATAAGAAAAAAAAAACTTCCTGGACTGAGTTCAGATGTTTCTTTTGAGAGAAAATTGTTTTTTTTCAAACACAATGTGGGGGAAAAAGTGAATTATTATTCACTATTATTGCACAGTGAATAATTCTTCAAAAGTCAGCAACCTCAGAGGTAACAGAATAAAGAAAAGATAAATTTTCATGCAAAGAGAAAAAAAAACCTACCAGGAAAATCGAGTCAGACAGAGGTGAACAAAAAGTATTGTTGCTTAAAGGCATGAAAACCGGCACGATTTCACACACTTTTAAAAAATGCCCAGAGAGAAAAATTCTAATTGAGATCACTTCCATTTCACGTGTATCTGCATTCACATCTGAATAGTGGAGATCTGATTAATTGTCCCCTGAACGCACCTCTTTAGAGGGGCTTCGCCCGTCTGCTCATCAATGTAGTCTTGCTTTAGCTCATCTGGGACGTCGCTGTCACTGTCGTAGTCCTGATACACACTCTTCTCCATCTCGTCTGACTCATACTTTAAAAACAGATAAAGATCAGAGAATATAGAGATCAGACAGACCCCTTCGAGAAAAGGTCAGCTAAAAAAAAAAAAACAGCAATCAAATGAGGGACTTCAGGTGGAAAAGACAAAAAACTAGGATTCATGTCTGAGATGAAAGTTCAGATCCATCCTTCCTGAAGTAAATCAGTGTTTTATCTTTTCATTAAGTGTTTAGTCAATGAAAATGGTTTTGTGTTGGATGGATTAAAAGCTTAAGAGTGCACCAAAGGGAGGTTTGTGTGAGTCTGACATTGAAAGTGCTACACCTGAAACTGTCATGTCAAGAGACAAAAACACTTTTATTGATACTGGTGTTACCATGGCAGCAGCAGATATCCGTGCATCAATGTCACTGGAAATAGTTTCTGGTTTTCAATTTACTCGTGTGAGTTGCAGAAAATCATTAAAACATCATTGGATTTCAAAAGTGTTCAAAACGCTTCACAACACATACAGTATCGTCTCAAAACTGCTACAGAGTCATCAAACAGAGTCGTGTCTGGAACTTGTTAAGTTTCTGCAAAAACTTGGTCTGACTTTGGAAGGGATCGGAGGCCAAATTATAAATAAACTGACTTTGTGACTAACGGCCATAGTCTAAAGGGGAAGGAGATCGTCTTCTGATCGAGAGGCCATGGTTTGATCCTGGGTCCCGGCAGGTTACCCTCTGCTACCCTCCCAGATGCAGAGAAATAACTTTCCCAAGAGGGATCAATAAAAGCATCAATTCAAGTCAATCAGTAACCTATAACAAGGTAATTAGAATGACGATTACATGTTGCTGTATATGTTTTCACATGTTCAAAACATACTCATGTGAACAGCCATGAATAGACCAGCTGTGTTGCAAATGCACCAAAAACTGCTACAATATATGTGAACTGTCTCATAATTATCCCATAAACCAGCAGCTGCCGCCCAGTGAGATACTGTGAAGACAAATGGCTGAAGCATATCTGTCACCATAATATCCTGTTAACAGGTGACATCATGTTTGAGTGGCTTTTAGTCCAACTTACTCACCTGCACACAACCACGATGTTTTGTAAAAAGCAATTAACTGATTATAACTACATGTATTAAAAAATAATGAGGTGTATTTTAATTTTATAATCTGAAAAATATCCTATTTGCTTACAAACGGGGCAAAATTTAAAGACCGACTCTGATCATCTTTTGAGCTATTTTAAAGCATAAAGTATTAACCTGTAATATGAAACATTTTATATCTAAAAAACATTAGGAACCACTGATTAACAGACCTTTCAATCTGTCTGGGTCAAGATTCAGCTGGTTTCGTCAGGCTTCAGGCTGCAACTCATTAATATTCATTATTCCAATTTGCTGGACTTAGATTGGCTAATAATCTAGCCTATGAGAGCAAGGTATACTTTTTCCTGCCCCGCTGTGCATGGCAACAGCACATGTCGTCTCTTCAGGTTTGATACGTCTTATGCTAACAGCTTTTAGCCAGCAGCATGCTAGGCGTGGTTTCAACTGCCGGAGCTGATGAATACTAACAAACAAAGGAGTTGTGATGAAACAGATACAGGCCGTTTAGACTCGGGTGTTATCACCACCTGCGTAGTATGAGAGATTAAAACTGAAAGAGAAGTTGTTGACCTGTTTTCACACCATGAAGGTAAGAACACCTGTGGAGTTAAAATATTCAACAGAAACCTCAGAAAAACTGTTTTTAATGGAATGTCCTCTTTTAAGATATGTCCTCTACCATCAGAAAAATGCCACAAGAACATGTTAACAACATGAAAAACATGATTTTCATAAGAGTGGATCTTTAACTCCAACACCACAACCAGTCACTAGGAGGTGCTTGTTTTTCTTCCAGCTTTAAGTTCCATGTAACATCCATGTGTCTAGTTGCACATTGTATGTTTCAAACTTGATTTTCTTAGAAACAAAATTTTTCAAATATCAGAAAATACAAATAAGGTAGCAGAAGTCTGTGTGCACAGAGAAGTTCAAAAAGTTTTAACTTGAGGAGACTTGAGGCGACTCCTCTGTGTTGACACAATGCATCTAATATGAAGGATTCCCACATACATATTAGAGTTTGTGAGAACACCAACGATCATCTTTGAGGTTCTGCAGTATGAAGTTGGTTTTGATTTTTATGAGTCATGGTTCAAACTCTCCACATCAGGCTGTCACACTGAAGTAGACCTGGGGGCGGTTGTTGTGTAGGTGCAGCTCTTTACTCCAAGGATATTATAAACCTACACCCTTTTAACCGCTGCTCATCTCCTCCCCCAAGTCAGTAAATGGTTTTAGAAAACTGCCACACAGTTTGTTACATCTGTTATTTTACTCAGAACTTGTAGATTTTCTCATTAGATTTGGACGCCCTACTGCTGGAGGGATTTCTGTTGTTACTTTTTGCAACATATTAAAATGCATTGTCATAATAAAGAGAGTTGTTTACAAGGGAGAGAGCAGCTAACCTTTTTTAAAGAATGATACCCCAATTGAGACCCCAAATCCCTGATGAATGAAAGAGATGATGTCGCTGATGTAGGTCAGGGGTAAAGCATCAAGAGGAAGTTTAAAGAATCCGTTTCATGGATCATACTAGAGAATCTAAGATCTGTTAAAGAGACCCTTCCATTAAAAACAGTTTTTTTGAGGTTTCTGTTGAATATTTTAGCTCCACAGGTGTTCTTACCTTCATAGTGGGTGTGAAAAAAAGTCAACAACTTCTCTTTCAGTTTTTATCTCTCAAACTACGCAGGTGGTGATAACACCCAAGTTCTCCTGAGTCTGAACGGCTTGTATCTGTTTCATCACAACTCCTTTGTTCGTTAGTATTCATCAGCTTCTGCAGTTGAAACCACGCCTAGAATGCTGCTGGCTAAAAGCTGTAGCATATGACGTAGCAAACCTGGAGAGACTACGTGTGCTGTTGCCATGCACAGCGGGGCAGGAAACAGTATACCTTGCTCTCATAGGCTAGTTTGTTAGCCAATCAGAGTCCAACAAATTCAAATAATGAATATGAACGCCTGATGGAAAAGCCTGATGGAAAAAGCCGGAACCAGACGAATTTTAATGCAGACTGATTGAAGGGTCTGTTAATTAGTGTTTCCTAAAGTTTTTTAGATATAAAATGTTTCATATTACAGGTTAATACTTAATAACCACAAAGTCCTGAAATTTGTAAGAAATGGCCTCTTTAATAAGATGGATGAACTTTAAATGCTAACAAGGACCCAGGCAGAGTATCAGGAACGCAGTACGGTGTGTTTCACTGTGTTTGAAGCAAGATGTTGCATATCTTCTGTAAGTGTTGTGGAGAGTGTGATCACATTTGCAGGCAGCGGCAACAGAATGAAGCTGAACAATCTGATAAAGAAACCTGGTTCTGTTTTGGAGACGCTAGAAAAGATTATGCAAAGAAGAATTTTCTGAGAAGTGAAAAACATAACAGAGTAACTCAACAGTTAGACACTTCTTCAGATCTGCTGCAGCACACACCACTATGGGAGATCCTTCCTGCCTGCAGCTATAATTATCTAAAAATGACTCTCTGAAGAAACTTAGATAATGAGTTACAACACCATCTAATTTCTTCTAGGGATTAATAAGAAATATTATTGAATTACATTTATTTTAATTGAAATGTCATAGCAGACCTTTCATCTGACAGCCTGACACATGTATTTAACTTGCATGGAAGAAAATAGCTACTTTCTTTCAGCCCCCCAGCGAGCAAAGACAATGTTTGATTCAAATTATGTGTGTGGCGTATTCGTTTTGCTCTTTAACCTAGCGCCACACACCGCCTCCCGGGTCAAAAAGACCCTTCATCAGCATTCTGAGAAGTCTTTTTGTCAGGACACAGCTGATAACAGCTGGAGAAGAATCATAAAATACTTGACTTGCAGCGATCGAGTTAAAATTTCAGAATTTTTTTAAAAATAAGTTCAGCTCATAATTTAATAGATTTGTTTGTTAAAGGTGGTATATGGAATATTTTTATTAAAAGCTATATTTTTAACAAAATAATGCCTTCACGGGGTGTTTAGAGGGTTGTAGAATGAAAATACAGCAATTCCTTGAAAAATTATATTTGAAGTAAAATATTATAAAATATTAATTTTGATGGGTACAACGTTGACATTTTGTTTACATCTACCAGCCAATAGCTGGCAGAGCAGCGAGCACCATTTTGGGTTGCCTAATACCGTAAGTAATCCAGCACAGTGAGGCTGATACTGTGGAGTCTGCAGGTCAAGCAGCTGGAAGCATCAGGGATATGTGGTGATTATATACCTTATTTGCTTGCCATAGAAGGTTTCCCCTGGGGTTTCCCATGTAACAAGCAAGTTCTGTGTAGAAACGTTTTTCATTAGCTGCTAGCTAACACGGAGCTACATGTTGCTGAAGTGGAGGAGCACTTCGGGCCACTTTTTGGACTGAAAGACACAACACGGAGGATTTTATTGCTTTTTTTTATTTTATTGGATAAGTGGGGCGTGCAGGATGGTGTGTGAAGAGGACAGAGGATCTTAAGAGGGACTGCAGGAAGTTTTGGAGCCGCGGGACAATTATGAGCTCTTTGTCACGGACTGAATCGATGACTGAGCTTCAAACAGGTAGGAGCTGCTTTTATCAGAGTCAATGTGTGATCAGCGGGGGTGGAGAGCATGATTAGTGAGCTGAACTCATAATATTTTATTGTCCTGCTTGGATCGGAGATCAGAGTGGGTTTGGTGAGGAATATTGGTCGACCTGAGCATCGGCGCACACGCGTGCGGGGGATTAACGAGCCTGGCATCCAGATGGCTGAAGGCTTTGTCCAGTGTTATTCTGTTCCAAGTTCCATATTCCACCTTTAATCAGAGGGGCTGCATCTGTTTGGTGGCAGTAAACAAGTGCAAAAGAACCCAACACATACAGTGGTGTGAAAAACTATTTGCCCCCTTCCTGATTTCTTTTTCTTTTGCATGTTTGTCACACAGAACGGGGGCAAATAGTTTTTCACACCACTGTATGATCTGTAACGTAAACAAATATGGCAGCTAAAGAAGGAAAAGTTACAAAATACAACTCTTTGCTTATTTTAACACAACAAAAATCACACTTATTGAATTTAAAACTACATTAATTCCAATAGACTAACACAAGCACCTACCCCATTAGATGCTAGCACATCCTCAGTCTCTTCCTCCTTGTGGTCAATGTGCATCTCAAAGGGGTTTCCATCCAGCAGGTACTGCTGGAACAGGGACAGCTCCTCCTGGGGAGGGATGGACGAGGATGTTGCCTGTCTGCTTGGGGAAATGGATGGAGAGCGACACTGGCCCAAGAACTTGAACTCCTGGTTCAAATGAGATGAATGCCAAGGCAAAACAGATGAGGATTTAGTTTTGTTACTGAAAAGAAACAGACCTTTGAAACAACTACACGCATGTTTCAATCTCTTCTTACAGTAATTGTTTCAGTTTTACATAAAATGGGAGGAACATTTGGACCACTTTATTATTTTATTTCCATGTTGGTTATGTGTATGAGAGAGGGACATCAGTAACACTTAGACCACGAAACTGAGCAATTTTCAAGTTTTTTTTTTTTTTTTTTTTTACTTGAACCACAAAAGTATGTGAAACAAACCCCCCAGTGTTCAAACCACTGGGGACAACAGTGGTTTGATGTTCATCTGTGTTATATAATATACAGAGAAAACAAACAAGAATTCAGAATTCACTGAGCTCAATATCCTTGTGCAAATTTAATAACCCTGAGGTGTGCAGTAGGTGAACTGTGGAGAAAAAAGACAAATACCTCAGTTCACCTTTTCATCTCAGTGGTGTGTTTCATACTCACATGGAGCTGGGCGATATTAAAGTTAGACTTGACTGGACACAGTTCCCACGTCTCATTTTCCAGAAACATTCGCAGCTCTTCCACCCGTGCCCTTTAGGGAATGTGCAAAGGAAAAAAAGATTTAAAAAGAAAGAAAAATGACACAATTTTATAAAAAAAAAGTCAAATTCTAAAAACACACACACAAACAAACAAATCCAGCCCAGGCTGCTGATGTTGGAGGAGAGATGTGTCACATCTGTAACAAGCTTCGATGTGTTAACAGCTGAAAACAGCCACCCTGCTGCTCACCCACCAGGTTAATATCAGGTCTTGTGTGCGTAATGTCAAAGCAGTGTGAAATGAAACTCCTTCTTTTTTGTCTTAAAGGAGGATGAAATATGGGAGGTGACAGAAGACAGAACATCAAGAAGGTGAGAGGAAGATAAAGTCTGGCATGTGTCTGACTTCAGCAACATCAGACTGGTCTGGTAACATAAAGATACGTTTATAGACAAATAATTCATTTAATTATTCACTCACTCATCATCTGTACCCACTTTGTCCAGTTCAGAGCTACAAGATAAATTAAAAAGTACCAGAAAATCTAACCGTATTGGTTTTGATGGGTGCTGGTCAGTTCGTGTCTCTGCCAAATCCTAACTGCATTTCATATCTTGGGGTTTTATTTCAAAATTAATTACTAGAATTTTGTAAACAAATAATATGAAAAAGCGTTTACATTTTGTCTAAAAATGTTGCCACTATGCACCCATGTTTTGCACATAAACTGCACATGAATTGAATAAATTGCATTTGAAAATGTCTTCATTGACATCCGGAGTAATTTTGAAACATTCAGTGAGCAGACACAACTATCCAAACCCAAAAACACAGATGAAAATAATCATAATAATGATTCAAAAATAGTCTGATCTTCATTTCAAAGATCTACTAACCTATGCATAGTGTGATAGTTTTCAAAGATGGGTCCAAAATCTGTGGCAGATGTCTGTTACAATCAAAAAGTGTGACCATGTGGTGACCAAAGCTGTAAGAGTGCAATTTAACAGGCACAATTTGACCTAGAGCCATTTTTGACAAAAAACTGGGAGAAAAACTGTAACAAAGACAAAACAAGGAAACCCAAATTACTCAACAATGGACTCAAGCTGAGATTCAAACCTGAGATCTAATGGTGCGTTCACACTGGCCCAAGTGTCAGTGTCTGAAGCGTCAAGATTACATGTAAAGTCTATGGTGGAGTCCATTAGAGAGCCATCAGAGTCTCTGTGGTGCTTTGTGAGCGTTGGCAGTGTCAACTTTTCAAGCGCTGATGTCACTGCATGTGACTTGAATTCAGCCCGACCAGTTAAAACATAATTTCAACAATGGAAGAGAAGCTTAACGCCAATGCACTTGACGTCAACAATGTCTAGCTTTAATAAACAAAATAAAGTCAAGCCACTCTCTCGTAATGATCCACCATATACGACAAGAGAGGAAGCCCCGCCTACGCGCTCTGTTTTGTTCAGAAGTGGCAGGCGTTACAAGCTTCAATGTACAAGCGTCAAACTGGAAGCGTTGGGAGCGTTGCTTGACACTTACAAAGCGTCCGGTGTGAACGCACCATAGCAATGAAGCAACTGTTAACTCCCGAAACCAAAGCCCACCATTGGGTGATTTTTATTAAAGTGACAATGATCTAGAAAATGAATCAGACTTAACACACACTGAACACTGAGCACACTGGAAGCCTGCAGTTTTTGATTTGTGAGCGCAGCTGGTGCTCCAGCTCTCTCTCCCTCTCCTTGTCCATCTCATCTTACTCTGCTTTTCAGCTACTGGTGCAATTTCACACCCAGATCGCCTCCATCTCATCACCCTGAAGCCAGAGTTGCTTTCCATTTTGTTTGATCTGTATCTCTCTGCCATTTTGGACACCATGAATTAATATTAGAATCCAGATATTTTTATCAATGATTTTCAACACTTAAACTGAACATTGATCAACGTTATCTCTGACTGTAAAGAACACACATGCATTAGGCTAGCAGGATCTTATATCCACAATATCAAATAGAGCCATGATTTTACCTGTGATAGTTTTTAAAGTAGTTAACACTCTGGCGTTTTATAGACTCCTGCAGGACTTCTGATTTACTGCCACAGAACTCCTCACCGACCTGCATCAACCTGAAAAAGAACAAACGAGGATGAGAGATGATAAAACCAGAAGACGGGAGAGAAAAAAACAACTAGAACAGAGATTCTGAGCAAATCAGGTAAAATATAATCCATTAAAAAGAACAGAATGTTATAACATGTATGATCTACTGCACTCCTAAAGCCTCCCTGTGTGGTACTGTTCTTGGAAAACAGTTTTCACTATGAAATATTATTAGATGTGCTTGTGAATAAATTGCAATACTTGATTTTCTTTGGAGTTAAAAATGTGAAAGTCATTTCTATCCTTTATATTGTTTGATACCTATTTTTTTATTGCATACATGTTTAAAGTGATGTCAATGTTTTAAAGCCTACAGAGTATCTGCTGTGTGGGTTTGATTGACAGGCTGCAGAGCCAGCGGGGGCACAGAGAGACAATGTAGATATAATTGTCCTCATAAATGTGACCCACCAGGCATGAGACAGATACTGCTAGTAGAATCACAGGAGATGAAGGAGGCACAACTTTTCTTTATTCAATTTCTAAGTTTTTATCAAGCAGTTTTACTGTAAAACTAAACGTATGACATAATAAAGAGTTCAAAGAAATAGTTTCTGTATAAAAGTTATGAATAATTAATATCTTATCCATTGTAACTGGCTTATTAAATAACCTCAGTTTGAAAAAAAAAACACGTTAACACTACCATCAACTTCATATTCTAGTTTTGACAGGAATTAATAAATACCTATCAAACCTGACTGGTAGATGCCAATAAAGTGCTACATGTTGCTGCAGTGAGCAAAGATGACAGAAATCATTTATGGGCACAAGGTGAACCCCAAGCTTCGCTCATTTCCTGGTCATTAGTTTTCAACCTGTATTTTCTGATGATCTTTATTATTTTTAACTTATTGTCCTCTTATCATTACATCTCAGTTTTAAAGGTACAGTAAGTACGAATTTTACAGTGAAATACTCACACAACAGTCTAATGTCCCACTGAAAATAAAGTCACATTGTAACAGATCTCGATCTCAGCCGGCTTGGTGGTCGCTAGTTTCAGTCATTTTAAAAAAAGCTAGCCCGGACCGGGGTGTGGTGCCGGGTCACAATGGAGCCGGGTCAAACAACTGGTGTAACAGCTATCGGTGCGTAAAGAGGACACAATAAAGGCTCTTACGGAAAAGAAGGAGCAGTTGTTGCTTGTGCTTCACACATAATGAATAAATAACCTAGTTATGATTTGAAACAGGCCTTTTTGTGATCAGTTAATGTGCTGTTTATTTGGAAAGCGGTATCTGCAGGAGCCGCACTGCGCTCACCCAGCATCTGCACGGTCATGGAAGACGCGCTCCCTCCGGGGTGCATGTTTTGCCAAATACGCCAATAATACAAGATCAGCCATCCTACGATCTCAAATACTTCTATTTTTATAACTTTGACCACCAGTTATGCAACAGAGCTGTTGATTAACACGCATAATTACTAATTGGTTCAGAGATAATTTGTGGATGAGGAACACGCGTGGATGACAGACTTTCAGAATTTCGATTCCATGTTCTACCGCTAGATGCTGTGCGTACGCACGACTGTACTTATATTTAGGAACATTTCTACGCACAAGTACAAATTGATAAATACCACACGATGCGTAGAATTGTTCCAACGCACGAAATACGCACAGATCTGTGCGTACGAACGACTGATAAATGAGGGCCCTGGATTTGATGACAGAGACAATTATTATGCACATTTAAAATTCAGGGCTTCAAAGTATATATGGCAACAGTGTTAACCTTGTTTCCATTTAACCGTCAGCAAATAGACTTTGACTCCTTTTGACTGTCCCAGCTAAGGACAAACTGCAGAACAGAATACAAATGAACCCAGCCACAAAAAAACTGAGCCAGAGCTGAAAAACCTGGAATAAAAGGTGTGTTATTTCCTCTTCGGCACCCGCTGTAGTGTCATTTAATTATAATCAGAGTAAATTTTATTAGTTTGCTATTATGTTCTAGTATTAATGTCATCAAACACATTTCAATACGTTTCTGGGCCTGGATGCCTGATTTCAGTGGTTTTGTGGGTACTTGACAGAACAAATGAACACTGTGACAGAGAGGTGGAAAGTTGTGTAGCTCAACCTGATTTATATGAGACAGGAAACAGGGACAACGACTGCAAGACAATGAAGACCAATTAGTGGAAACGAGAGTGAGTCGGGGGGCCTTGCTGATCCTGAGGCTTACCTGCTGATGACATCCAGCACCATGATGAAATCATCGTACTTGAAGTTAGACATGTCTGTTCCTAGAATGTACGCCTTCACTTTTAACTGGACGTCCTGAGGAAAGAAACAATAAATGGCTAATGGGTGGGAGGAGAATTATGAGCGAGGCGGAACCTTAAAAAATACAAATTAATTTTGAGGAAAAAAAAAAAGTCCAATGGGAACTAAAGATGAATGCTTCTTGACAAACCTGCCAGATCCGTGTAAGTCCATGTTCAAGCTTCTTCTTTACATAGCTACGGTCCACCATCAGCCCATCTGACTCTGCTGCTGCAGTATCTGCTGAGACAAAAAAAACACAATAAAGCAGTCCTTCTCATATGCGGGGGGGTACATGTGACTCTGGGGAACATGCTTTTTTGCCATACTAAAATAAAGTAGTATTATTGCACATCCACTATAGTAGGTGGTGGTAACGCTCTTGTTGTCAGAATGTGCACAGGGAGTATTAGCCACACATGTCAACCTTGAACTACGAATTAGGGCTCGGTGCGAGCGCTAGTAGTGTCAAAGCGGGGGTGGGGGGTGTTTGAGTCCGACGCTTCGAAGAACTGGAAGTAGCCAACCGGTTGGCGGAGGTAGCGGTCTGTCATGGCAGCCCACAGCTGCTCTTCGAGAAACACGTGGATTCAAAAAGTTTTTTCTGAGGTTTCTGTTGAATATTTTAGCTCCGCAGGTGTTCTTGGCTTTGTACTGGGTGTGAAAATGGCACAACAAATTCTCTTTCAGTTTTTCTCTTAAGCTACGCAAGTGGCGATAACACCCGAGTTCGAAAAGTCATATTTGTTACGTCACAACTCCTTTGCTCATTAGTATTCATCAGTTCACGCAGTTGAGACCACGCCTAGCAGGCTGCTGGCTAAAAGCTGTTAGCATAAACACGTATCAACCGGAAGATACACGGTGCGCTGTTGCCATGCGCAGCAGGGAGAAAACAGGAAGCTGTGCTCTCATAGATGAGCTTGTCAGCCAATCTGAGTCCAGCAAATTCCCATCATAAATATTAATGTGTTGAAGATTAAGCCAGGCAAATCTTCACACAGACAGATTGAAAGGGCTGTACATCAATGTTTCCTGCAGTTTTTTATTTATAAAATGCTTCATATTACAGGTTAATACTTCAGAAAAAGTCACCACAAAGTCATGGAATTTGTGTAAAATGGCCTCTTTAATGTTAATTAGGATACAATGATATGCAGAGTTGTACTTATAACAATTTAATAAACAAATTATACTATTTATAGTTGCAGTGGAGGGGGGGGGGAGGTGAATTCTTCTTCCTAGGGGAGGTGTAAAAGAAAATATTTAAAAAGCACTGCAATAAAGGTTCATGGGACAAAATAACTTCTTTATATATGTTTCCGTGGCTTACTTATGCCGCTTTTCCACCGACAGAACACGGTGCGGCTCAGTTCACTTCAGCCCCCTGCGGACCCGTTTCCACCGCCTTTCTCGGGTCTTAACCGCGTCATTCCATGCCAACCCAGCCTCTTTTTTCAGACCACCTCCTCGGTGGTCCGAAGCGGCCCAAAGCGGGCCCACACGCCCACCTGTCTTCTGATTGGTCCAGTAAACTGCTACCAGTGACACGACTACCTACGTAGTGGTAGCTCCTGATTGGTCCAGCTGTGTGTGGTGTCCACGTGGTGTGATATAGAAGCGCTCACGCAAAAGGCTTTAAAAAAACTCCCAGCAACCATAGAAATATTTTATTTTAAAATACAATTGACTTTGGACAATGGCGACTTCCTCCACAAGAACCAAAAATCAAACCAACATAAATGAACCACAGAGTACAAAGTACAATAACACACGTATATCCGCCATTGTTGTTGTTGTTTCACGTGCTGTGACATCGCGGACAAAGACTTTTGTGCGCCACTTTTCATAGCCAGATGGGGACGCCCATATCCCCACTTACGTCCGCTTTATGTTTCCACCGCCTCAAGCGAGTTGATCCGCACTACACTGTACCGCTCTCAAGCGCGCCGTGCCGATTTGTTGGTGGAAAAGGGGCATTATTGTCTGTTACTGTAAATTCAACATCATTACTGCTTTATGAGCATTTATTTTAACTTTCCTAAAGAGTGGACTGGATCAGTATCCAGCAGGAAAAGAAGACAAGCCTCGGATTAAAGTTGGGAAAATATGTCCATCATTGCATTTTAATTATATATCTAAAATCTTTTGCTGTGGACTGATGACTGATGACACTGACAGCAGCTGTCAGTGTTGGATGCCACTCAACATTCGAGAAGAGTGAAACTCATAAACCCCCAATAGAGATGAAAGAACGGCGGCAGCTTAAAACCCAGAAGGACGGTGCTGGAAGACCAGCAGATGTTCGAGGCCTGTTTACTGTCAGACATGATTCATCAGCTCACTCTACTCTCCTTTGTGTCTGTGTTGTTTTTGTTCTCTCCAACAGACACCGTGTGGTTCAGTGTCAGAGCAACATCAATACATCCCTTTAGCTGAAAATTGCTTCAATAAATCTCAAGCTGTTTCTCCTGTATGAAATGGATTTTTGGGGAAAGCCAGAAGAAGAAGGTCTCTAAGTCAACAAGTAACCAACTGTCAATCCAACAATAAATTCCATGAGTGGAATGAATGTATTAACCCTGGTTTGTCTGGTTTAAGGTACTGCTTCAGTGGTTTAACCCTTTCAAGCACAGAGGACATCGATTCAAAACTGATCTCTCTTTTATTTTCTCCTCCTTATTGTATGTAAATCTGTTAAATTATACCTTTTAAATGGCTTTACATATTAAAATATGAAGATTGTTTTTTTAAGCATTTTCTTTTTGCCCCGTCTTGTTTGTGTATATTTATTGACCCGAGTCTATGGAAGGGCGGAAAGGTGGAAGGGCGGAAAGGTGGAAGGGCGGAAGGAAGGAAGGAAGGAAGGAAGGAAGGAAGGAAGGAAGGAAGGAAGGAAGGAAGGAAGGAAGGAAGGAAGGAAGGAAGGAAAATAGACACAAACTTCAATAATGCTTTAAAGATCCCATATTATTCAATTTTCACACACTCTAAATCATTCCTTTGCCTCTCAGTGACATGTAAAAGCTATACATTGTTCAAATTGCCAACAAAACCTGCTGATTGAAAAATAACACTGTATTCTTATTTATCAAGAATAGTTGTTGTAAATATTTATATAACATACATTTTGGGTTGCATTTCAATATAAATTGTGATATACAGTATATTTAGAATTCTGTGATTTGGAATGAAAAACCTGAAAACAGAAGATTTTCTTAAAGGTGATTTTCCGACACTGAACTGCACTGACCATAATATTGAAGACATTCATATATTTGACAGAGCTGTTGGATATAGTTGTGTAATTCACTGAAAAGATAAAAGAACACAAGGCTTTGAGAGACATCTTGACACTTGGGCGGTTTCTATTTAACGAGCAGGAAGACAGAGGCTCGGAAGAACGCAGCTGCAGAAGTGTGAGGCGAAGAGAGAATAAGGTGAAACTGAGTCTGTGAAAACTCTGAGAAACGTGAGAAAGCAGAGATGATTAATTGATTGGGTGAATCACACGAAACTGAGCTGAATTACTGCTGCCATATTAACTATCCAACTCCAACAGTTCAAAGCCTAGACAGGCACGTTGATTTTCAAATAGGATTAGTACGGATTTGAGGTCAAAGACCAAAAGACCAAAGCTAGAGGTGGCCACATCCTAGAATGAATAAATATCCATGTAATGGCAGCACACCATCACCCAAAATGTGTCTGCTAAGAACATCTGGGTCTGCAATTTTGATAAAACTATTCCATTAATCATGTTTCTAACAGGAAGACTTATGGTGCGTTCACACCGGCCCAACCGTCAACGTCAGAAGCGGCAAGTTTACATGTAAAGTCTATGGTGGAGTGCGTCAGACAGACGTCAACGGCTTTGCGTCGTTTTGTGAGCGTTATGAGCGGCAACTTTTCAAGCTTTTCGAGCGTTTCAGGCGTTGACGCTTGAAACACTTGAAAAGCTGAAAACGCAGAAAGTTCAGCTAGCTGAACTTTTGACGCTCTTGAAGCAGCATGTCAACCAATCAGAATGAAGCAGGAAGTCTTCAAACAGGGCGCGCGACAGACGGAAGTAGCACTGGAAGCAAACCTCATCTGTATGTAGCTCCTGGAGCAAATGGTTTAACTCCTCAAACTCAGAACGCATCTGAAGAATGGGGTGTATCCACAAACGGAGTAAACAAANGCCAAGCCACTGTCTCTATATGATCCGCCATAGCTCAGAACATCCGATAACAAAGGAAGCCCCGCCTTTGCGCTCTTTTTAACGATCAAGCATTACGAGCTTCAACGCCTATGCGCTCTGACTGGCAGGCGTTATGAGCTTCAACTTTCAAATGTCAAACTTGGAGCATTATGAGCGTTGCTTGACGTTGACAAAGTGGCCGGTGTGAATGCACCATAACCGTTTCTGGTTTTATAAGTCTGGTTTTTGACTTTAAAGGGGTTATGAAAATGCACTTTTTTGAGGTTTTTGGGGTATATCATGATGTGTTGTGCACTGATGAGGCCATGTGAACGTCCAAAGCGAGTATCAAAGTTCCCGTTTGTGGGCGGTCCGCTTTGTTTCATATTTAAAAAACGGTTGAATCGGATAGCACCATTTTTTCCTACGTGGCATTTCATCCTACGTATTTCATAGCGTCCAATAACAGTACACAGTAAAGTAAACAGGCGGGCATATCTACTACATGAAATAGCTTTACGCCAGTTTAAACAGTGATGTCATCTCACCTTTAAGATTAGAACAGTTTAAGTAAAAAGTATGTATATTCCCTTTATCACTACTCCGAGGGAGCACAGGATTAAAAATAGAAGGAAGTCAAGGTCCAGTTTATATGAGACAGCCACTCAAACAGTGAGAGGATATGTGTGCCTGATGTTTCTTTTCCATTTCATGAAAGACTTAGAGAACAGATAATGTCACCAAATGTTGAGGACATCCTTTGTCCCAGTTTTCCTTCATCTAATAAACTGGGTACAGGAAATAGAAATAAGATTTGTATTTACCCCTAACATCTGACAATATACACAACTCACAAAGAGTTAGGGATATTCAGCTCAAGGGTAAAATTTTAGAATGAATCTAAAAAGCACTATAACCTTTACAGATTAACTTAATGTGACCTTCCCTAAACCTTTGAATGAAAATGTCCAGCTGTTCAATGTTTCAGTACCTTTTACACAACTTGCTGTTCTCTAACAAGAAACTTACCAGCAAAACTCACATCAGGTGTTTGATGATGGAAATGGCCACTGAGCTTTTAATGTCATAGAATGTCATCAGGAGGTTGCAACAGAGATACAGAGAGACCAAAAGACTCATAGAAAGGCATAAAAAGGGACAGCCTTTGGTGAGATAACCACTTCATTGTGAACAGTGTTCTGCAGAGCCAGATGACGAATGCCACTCAACTCCAGGGCATTGAGAGGCACCAGGCATCACATCAGACGATTCAAAACTATTTATCATCAGCACGGTCTGCGTGCTAGACGACCTGCAAGGTACCTGACCCTAACTAGGCATCACAACAAGGGGCCAGCGGGCCTCACTGCTGTTCTCTAATGAAAGTCAGTTCACACTGAGCAGACATGATGGATACCAATAATTTTGGAGGCATCAAGGAGAGCAGTATGCATCATCCACTGTTGTCACCAGACAAGGCTTTAGTGGTGTTACAGTGTGGGCTGGTGTGTTTAGGCGATACACAACTGCCATACACTTTTTGAATGATACAGTGACAAACCCAAACTACCTGAATAACAAAATTAATACAGTCACTGACCCCCTGCATGAGCAACATAGGCCTAATTTCATCTTCATGAACAACAATGATCCAGCTCATTGAGGTTGCATCAATAGAAAACGGCTTTGGAGCAGTGTAGTATCTGGCAAACACGTGCCGAAAGGAATTTGTCTTTTTGCAAACCAGTGAGAAATTCAGTTACTTGACCAAGTTGCTACTAAAACGTAAAGTACGGAGGTATGCAGATGTCCTAAAAGCAGATGTTTTCACACCGAGCGACTAAAGTTTTTCTACATAAGGTTTCAGCTTTAACAAGCAATGAGAATCTTAAATAATTATGTGTATTTGGTGATGTTACCACAATCAATATATTTAGTTCAATGTAGATATCTGCAATTGCAAAAAACAGATTGCTAAAATAAATAAATGTCATAATTTCTCTCACAATTTATTGGCTTCTCATTAATGTGGCAATATCTCTTAACAGCATCATTATCATATTTGATGACTTTATTGAATAATCATATTTATACAAGAAAACAGATAAAAGAAACATTATTGGCAGATTATGATAATTTTAATTGGCAAATGGCATGTACTTGTATAGCGCTTTACTCAGGTCCTACGACCCCCAAAGGGCTTCACACTACAGTTTTTGTCATTCACCCATTCACACACACACGTTTGGTGATGATGAACTACACACATGTTTGTAGCCACAGCTGTCCTGGGACACACATTAGCTATGTTTACATGCGCCAAATTTCCCCAATCTGATTAAAATCTTGGTCGATTGGAATTCCCAAATCCTTGTTTACATGGACACTAACTGAAATGATCTGATCATGCCATGAGTACACATGCACCAAGCACTCAATCAGGTTAAATGAGTTGAGCATGCGCACAGCGAGTTGTCTTTCCGGTGGAAGAAAAAAAAGTAAACAAACTCCGTCCTTTCTGCACGTCTTTCCCGCCCCATCGTGTGCTCGAGCTGACTCACGTTATCCGCAAAATGGACCTTCTGCAGGTGATTACCTTTATGTTTGGGTTTTTACTGGTCGCATTAACCAAGCTAGAGGCTGAATACATATTGTTACTGCTCATCCACCACAGGAGAGGAGAGCAGGATGACAGGATGACTGCGCCAGCAGACCACTTCTGTTTACCTCCCGCTATGTTTTCTACTTGGGTCTGCGAAAGCGGAAAGACGTCACGCTGAAGTTGTACGCATGCGCAGTGGGCTTTTTTCACCCTTTCTTTCCGAATGGGTGTTTACATGCACGTCTATCCGAATGAAGATCGGACATCGGAAGTAAATTTCATTCTGATCAGGCTGCATCGGATCAAAACATTCTGAGCCATGTTTACATGACGTCTTTTTTTTCCGATTGGGCGTTTATTCCGATTAAATGTGCCCATGTAAACGTAGCTACTGACAGAGGCGAGGCTGCTAGACGCTGGCGCTGCCGGACCCTCCGACCACCACCAAACAGACAAGGCCCAAGGACACAACGGCCAGGCGATCTTTTTTGTCTAGGCAGAGTGAGGATTCGAACCAGCGACCTTCCTGTTACCAAACTACCCACTCTACCTCCTGAGCCACGGCCGTCCCTCACTTCTGCCCATACAGTATTTATCCTTGAAATTTACAACTTGGTCAAATGAATTCCTCAACATTAATTAATTTATATTTATCTTTGATTACATTTATATTAAA
This sequence comes from Pachypanchax playfairii, assembly GCA_006937955.1. Classification (NCBI taxonomy): domain Eukaryota; kingdom Metazoa; phylum Chordata; class Actinopteri; order Cyprinodontiformes; family Aplocheilidae; genus Pachypanchax; species Pachypanchax playfairii. Next base: position 1,458,434 of record SSNP01000121.1, on the reverse strand, counting down.
TGCATGTACCAAGGCTCTATACCACCAATCAGGCTTAAGAGACTTTGATCATATTACAGTTGGGCATGTTTTTGATGTGAATTGCAATTGTTGCTTTTTGTTTAGTAATTTAACATGATTTCTGTTGTGAATTGGGTCTATAAGTATAAACTAGATGGCGTTATTGAATAATTCCAACCCTACAAATGAGAAATTAGGCTCAGTGATACTGGTCCTCATCTTCTCCACTGTTGTGTAGACTAAAGGACTGTTAACATTCACATTTTCACACGTTGCGGTCGGTCGTCATGGAAACGCGTCACCTCTTAAAATGGCGACTGTGGGTTGCGAGGGAAACTGATACGGATACTGACATCACACAAAAAGGTGTATATGCGTTAAAAACTAATAAGAATATATATACATATATGTCCGAGTCCTGATCGGTAACATCCGATTCCGATCGAGTCTTAAACTACGTGATCGAGCCCGATTTCCGATCACGTGATCGGATCTGGACATCCCTAGATCTAACCATTATGTTAGTTATTTCTTCTAAAATGAATGAATGTGCAGCACCTGCCACCTTTTAATGAGAGATGAAGCTTTTAACCTGATTATTTTTAATTAAATACCAACTGTTTTACAAGCTAAAGATAAAACGCTTCCATCTAGTAAAGTAGTCTGATTTCAAATAATGTCATTTTCCATTATCCAGCCCTTTTAATGTTCCATTATAAGTGTTACAGTTTACTTTAATTGGCATTTCAAACACACTGAGCTGACCTTACCTGCTCTGGAGTAAATTAGGTTTCCAGCATCAGTTGCCACAGTAACAGTAGCAGGTAAGTAGTCAACAAGCTTTATGATATAGAAAATCCCTGAAGTCGCGTAGCTAAGTCGCTATCCTTATTTTGCCATCCTTACTTCATGCTTTTGGAAAACTAGGACACAATTGTGCACTAAACAATGCCAATATCGACTGATTACATTTATTTTATATTACTGTTAAACAACAACATATTTCTTGCAGAATGTAATAACCAACCCACTGCTGGTCCTTTTGAATGACCACTACACTGAGAACAGAGAATATGCTGCAAATACATTCCACTGTAGTGCCTGTACCACCAAACCTGTGCAGAACTATTAAGCATTAGCAAACATAAATCCTCTTTTTTTCTTTTTATACAGCCAGACTCAGCCATCCTTTTTTCCAGTAAGCTATAATGCTGATGACCTACTATATGTGGAAATCACAGGGAAATAATGGCATTCTCATAACTGAAAAAATGGAAACCCATTTTCATCAAGACTTTGCAAAACTGGTATGATATTAAAGTGCAGAAAGTGTTTTTTTTTTGTAAGTACAGGTGAAAAAAGGTGATTTAAAAGTTGAAGATTTGAAAAGGGGGGAGGGGGTGAGATTAGCTTGTGCCAAATAGTTGGTGAGACTGAGAAAAGTCGTGTTTTCCCTCCATAAGGTCAAAAAACAGTATATTTAATTTCATAAAGAGCTGCACAGCTTTCTATTCGGCCTCCGAGCATTTGAAACAGGCAGTTCTTTGTTCCACTCAGATAAGTTCTATTAAAAAGTGGAGAGCTCCTACCTGGAGTGCATGCAGCATCGTGTTTGTCATGCTCCTCATGCCACTGCATCGTGCGGTAGTAGCTCAGCATCACCTCCCACAAAGCCTTACAGAGGTCCGTCAGACAGGGAATGTAGCTGTCAAGGGTGATGTGCTGCCAAAAAAAGACGGGAATGAAAAGAAATGAAAACAAGGTCAAAACAGTCTTTTCTCAAGATAGAGTGTGGTGCGTGAACTGTTACATCGTATCAATGTGAGCTCAAAATGAACATGTACAGGTGATTATAATATGATAAAACTGAAGTGATTTTCTTTTGTATTGTTTATGTGAAGGAAATCAATAAATCAGTAACTGTTTCAAGGACAATCAAAAGTTCTCTTTTTCATCATGTCTTAACAAAGCCAATCTAATTACATCATTTTTGGAGGGGAGACTTATAGACATTTATTTTGTTATAAAACATATGTATCAAGGAAAGGATTTATTTGATAAATCCAGTAACTGTCCAGAAAATGAGCCAAGAAGGGTTTCATGCAAAAAAAACTTTAATTTCATGTGAGTTTCCTTTAAAAGAAGTTCTTCAGGCACCTCCACAACATTTATATGAAAACTGGAGAAACAATGCAATTATAATGAAAGCAATCGCTTCTATTATCTCCTAGATTTCCCAACATCCTCTTCTTTTCGATGACTGTAAATAATTTGATTTTTTTTTCAAGGATTACACAATATTATCAAGACATGCAGCTCCAATTTCATAGTTGAATGTCTCGATGGCAATACTGGCTATGATGAATCCACATTTTTATCCCTCCTCTCTTTTTCTTCTGTCATTACGACACCCACAGAGTATATTCTGTGTATTTTTATATTTTAGCAATAAGTATTTGAATTTGTTAACAGGACTTAGGACAGGTGGAATCCTACCTGATCAGCCAAATATCATGTATTATTGCCAGTTTCGATATGCAGTTCAATGCAGTCTGTGCCACACAGATGTTGCACAAACTAATACCGAGATGACAATAAATGTTCAATACACTGCACAACCCTATAAAACACTATATAAAGTTACAAATGCTCAGTAAATATGAATGACTGTATCTATGTTTATTTTAATTTTAAGAGTTTAAGTTGAAAATCTATGAACTGTCAACCCAGCAACAAATATGACATTCTGAGCTGCTCAGTCAGAGAGTCTGGACAAATGAGTGTGCTGAATTAAAATGTGGTCCAGTTAATTTCAGCCACTACAAAAGTAGCCACTGGCACAGTTCAGTCACTGAGCAGAGCCCTGGCAACATGCTCAGAAACAAATGAATCACAAACAGATGAAACACTGCAGTGTACAGCAGCCACACTTTCTTTCTTTAAACCATAATAATGAAAACTCAAAAGTATACTTCTCGCAAATATTGTAATTACAAAAACATAGTCCTGATTCCACAGCAAAAAAGGATCTATGGCTATCCTATCGTGGTAGCTATAGGGTTAGAAAGAAACACTGAAACATTGCCTTGTGCATATCTCCAGCAGTCATTAGGAATGAGGCGGAATATCCTGAGCAGGTCATTAATCTATCACAGGGCCATGTAAAGATAAACAACCCTTCACATAATAGTAAATGAAAAAATCTTTTCTGAATGACATTTTCTTAAGTTCAGGCAGAGGCATGCATTGTACCAAACACTGACAAAACATAAGACATTGGATGTCTGAACTGAAGCTACTGGTTTCCAGCTTTACACACTTTATTAAATACTGTAAAACATCATTAATTTATCAGGGGTGCCTTTTTTGGGGGGATATTATAGAGTTCTCAAAGACTGAATTTGTTTTTTCTAGTCCTGCATTCATCTAATTTGTTCTCATCTTCCCCACTAAGAGATTCTGATCTGATAAAAATGTCCTGAACATTCCCCATGTGAATTAGCCCTTCAATAAGTAGCATTAGTTACACTTCAACAGCCCTTAATGGGTTTTAAAACCCAAATTCTTTAGAAATAAAAATAAATAATTTCAACAACTACAGTAAAAAAGATCTAATAAAGGAGGAGTCTTCATCCACTGATTATGATCATACAAAATTATCCTCGTGGGAAAAATATTAATAACAACTGATAAACATGTTTATATGTATTTTTTATATTGACAGAATGGTAACTATTTCCAATCAGCCTCATAAGATCTAGTATACACCAGACACAGTAGAGCCCTGAAGGTCAGCTTCAGTCAATACTGCACCACCATTGTGGGGATTGATTACTATGATACTATTGATATTTCATCATCAGTAAACCCTAAAGCTCTCAACAACAAACTCATCTAAAGCTTCTCCAGCTATTACTTTCTTATGATTTCTTAGACTAAACTGTTCTATTTCCCTCAGAAGAAAAGTCAGACTGACCAGGGGATTGATAAAAACTCTGAATATCTGACAAAGAGTTGTTGTAAAATTAATAAGACCCTTTTGCAATCAGAACTGACCTTTTACGATGTTCCCAATTCCCTTAAATGTTTAAAGCGAGGCAAGTACGGAGGGAGTTGTGAGGGTGGAAAATGTTCTTATTAATTACTTACCTAGGGAAAACACTTAAGTGTGTTCTTCTCCATAAACACCAAATTTTAATCTATTTTGATAAAATAGATATTTTAATTAATCACACAATCAGGTCATTTTTCACAGTGCAGCTCCACAGGAGAAGTGGACATCAGTGTGTTACTAAGACCCTTTTCACTCCTGATCAATAGTGTCTGATCCTAATCCTGGGGGCCATTATCATGCTTGTCATTTCCCTGGTCCAACACCTTTGATTTAATGGTTGAACTAAAATGCAGTCTGTTCCCAGGTTCTGAAGTAGCCTGTTCATCATTCAATGATTCTTATATGCAAAAGGCAGTCAAGTATGTGGTACGCATGCCAAAAAACTATTTTTTCCCCACCCATGTCCCCTAAGGGCTTCACTTCACTGCTACAGAGAGGTGGGAGGGGGAAGCAATGGAAATGGTAGCGTCATTTCATGTTGTTGGAGATGATGAAACAGCTCCAAGATCACGATTCATGACTGAGGTGGAAGAGGAGACAGTACAGGTGTGATAAGGAAGCCATTGGTGAAAGAAGGGTAGAAGGTCTATTTGGCAGAGGGGAGGAGAGGAAGATGATGAACTTATTACTTGACTGGACTAACTGAGGAAGACGTTCCATTTATTGGCTCTGTCCAGACTCCCATCAAACGTATTCTCCTTCTGCGTAAACCAATTTCCTTTATCCTTGATCACAAATCTCTTACACTGTTTAGTAGGAGCTTGCTCTCCAGCTTTTCCCTGTACACCTAACTTAATATTTCCAATCTCAAGTTAAAGTTGTTTCTGTAAATTTGTCAATAATTCCTTTCTAACTTAATGAAAGCTTTTTTCTCATTTTAATCAATTCTTTCAGGTCACTAGTGACTTAAGGTTTGCTAATGGGGAAGCACCTCACTGTTCTGGTGGGGATAATGTTGTCCACACAGATATTTAACAAGTCAGTCTGCACCTTTTGCGTTGCTTTGGTTACGCATCACACCAAATGGCAAAACATTTTATGTTATTTATTTACATAATAAACCAACTACACCCATCATTCTATATGTCATACAGGTCAGACCCCCCCGCAATGCTTAACTCATTCAGTGCCAGCCACTTTCAGATTTCATACCCCCCTAAGTTCCAGAGATATTTAGCATTTTTACTGATTTTTGAAGGCCCACAGAATATTTTCTCCTACGTGAATTCTGAAACCATCATCACAATGTTTAGTCGTTCTTCTTTCAAAAGCAAAAAAAAAAATGTTTCTACCTTTCTAACTTTCTGTTATTTAGTAATCTGCAGAACAAAAGAGCAACTTACATGGAAATACACATGTTCCAGGATGAAAAGGTGAGATAGAGTGTTTTGTGTAAACAGGTTTTTCAAGCAGATCAGTGACTTTGATGTAAATATTTCATGTTTCAATGATTCATGCAATATCTGAACTATGTTTTACTACTATGAAAGTAAAAAATAAATAGTAAAAAAGTACTTTTGATAGTTTATTTTATGTATAAAAAGAGTCATTTATAGACAATTTCAACATTTGAATAAAATATAAGAAAAAAAAGCTACAGATTTATGATTCAGATACTCTGTGTGTGTGTGTGTACGTGTATGCACGCATGTGCACGCGTTAGTCAGTTCGTCCGCCCCACAGCCATCGGTTCGTTTATGAACAGTTCTTTATTTTGGTCCCTGCTGCCTTCAGAAGATCCTAACAGCAGATACTGGTCGGATAAATCCACCTCAGCTTCACTAGAATCACCAGAAGAACCTCAACGTCTGGCTGAAGACATCACAAGTCCGAAAATGACGAACTATATCAAAAACCGTGCTACCGCCGACTGTCGGGCTGGAGGGATTTTATCCATATAATAAACTCCACCACCTTCTCAATTTCATAAATTCTATACTAGTTTGTAATAACTATGAACAACAAGATCGCTTCCCAGCCGCTTCACAGGCTCTGAATCTCCCTTCCGCATTCACTGTCTGTCTTGTCCTGAGTAGCTGGCTCCTCCCCCACTCCACATGGCATTATTACATGGTAAATAAGGGTGATTTCACCCAGAGAAGTGCACCACTGCCCCCTCCTGGATCATATGACTAAATACAGCCTGTAATGAGTTCAAATTCAGCGAGCAGCTGCCCCAGAATGCTTTGTGGGATTTCAGTCAATAAAAGCTGTAGAGATGTCAAGACGTCAATGGTACTGAGCGTTTGGATTCAGTTTGACGTTTATAGACGTCAATGGCACTGAATTAGTTAAAAAGAAAACAAGGAAGTAATACTCAAAAAAGATAGAAGTTGCCAGTAATAACATTGACCTACTCTAACAAGCTGCCACCATGCACAGCACTAGTCCAGAATAAGAATATTTATTCCAATAATTATTCTAATAATAGTAAGAACAATAGAATATCTTATGCAGAAACCCAACACAGGAACTTTATTCTAGCAAGGTGGAAAGACCTTGGGAAAATATTTAAAATACCTTTAAGCTGCAAAATCAAAAAAAAAAAAAAAACTCAAATAAAATAAGAATGAGCAATGTAAGTACATCACTCTCAGAAAGGAAAGTTTGCTAAAGAAACTACAAACACTGATGACAAATCTCAACTTGATAGATCTTTTTTAGCATTTCATGTGGCTATAAGAAAAAGATTGAGCATGAAAAGTCAAAGTAAGCAAAATACAACACTTGCTATCCCATAATACTCACTGCAAGCAGGTTGATAAGGCTTCCACTGGTACAAAGAAATTTCACATCTATCTTAGTGTTTGAGAATATGCTGCCCTATTCGTCATCCTCATCAGAACATGCTCACTTTCCTGGGATGTTCAACTCACATTGTATACAAACCGGTTTAGCTGTGGCATGAGTGGAATCAGGCATCCCGCTGCGCTGACAGGGAATCTATTAAACATGAGTAAAAGCTGGGAACCATCTGTAACCAGCAAACTATTTCATGCACAACATTATTCTGATCCATGACAAGGCTTCCAAAAGCAGACAGCAACACAGAAAACATATAAAAGAAAGGGTTAGGGTACAGCTTATAAATAAAATATGAAGAAGATAAGAGACTCAGAGTACATCATCTAAGCATGTCAAACACAGGTAAAATAGAAAAAGTACAAGGAACACACACAAGCAGTCTTGACCCTGCAGCTTTTGATAAATGTTAAAACCCAGCTCCTCTCAGGCCACTGTGTACCAATGGGACAGGAAAACATGCATAAACAAAGGAACAGATGAGGGGAGAAGGCGAGGAGAGGTAATACAAAGGTAAGAGGTAAAGGACAGGTCATTACTAACATAAGCACAGTTGGTAACGCCTCTAGCAAATGCTGTGCTGTCACACTGTGGTGTCAAACATAGAGCTACTAGGGTCATAAAGAGTGCATTCGCATGAAGATGTGATAACATTTACATTCATTCTGTAGGTCGGATTATAACTCAATTTCTGGCAGAGGAAGGTGGCGAGTTTGTGACGCATTGGTCATGTTATAGCTTACATGCAAGTGAGATTTATTTATTTTTTGTTTGTTTTTTTGTAGAGTGAGGGTAAAGTGGAAAGGAAGGGCCAGTCAAAAAAGTGCTTCTGCTGCAGTGCATTGGTTTTATTTTATTTTTTTTATTGAGCATGATTAATTATCTGGTAAAGTGCCACAATGCCCTCAATCACTCTCTCCATGAACTCCTCTCCTCCCTCATTTCACCCGGAGAGGAAACGGAAAAGAATTTCCCTCGTCATGAAATGAGGCACTTCAAGTTTGGCTTTGAGGTTAAACAAATGTGTTGTGGGTAAAGATGGGAGCTTGGTTTGTGTTTGTTTGCTTGAAACAAGATCACACATTTGATCAGGAGGTTTTGCATATTAGTTATGAAGTCTGCCTAATAACTGCTTAAATTGTTCAGTGTTGACTGAATCTTAGAAAAGGTGAGAAACAGCAGAATCTGATTGTCATGTAAATAGACAAACATCCAGTAGAATCCTGTCCTCTCCTTACTGTGCAGAGGTCTTTATACTGCATCTTCTGGAACTTGGTGTCAGCATTCCCGGCACACAGCTCAACGTATCCCAGCACAACTTGGAACACAGTGTTGTGGATGGCCTGGGTGAAGTGCATATGCAGTTGATCCATAGCAGTCTGCAGAGAAAATAAAACAGTCTGTAATGTCAAGTTGTTGCCATCAGTCCAGTAGCGTTTATCTGAGATGAAATAGAGTTATGAAGGAAACTTTAGACAGACACATGTTTGAATCTTTGAAATACCTGCAGACATATTACATAGTAACAGCTGGATTCCACCTTGTTCACACTGGCTGTGTCACACCAGATGCATTTCCCTGCACCGGTCCACAAGTGCTTCTGTTCATGTGTTCACTCAGAGCTATTGTTTTCATCATGGATAATTAAATAACATAATAAAATAATAGAAGAGCGCTTGTTTTAAATACTCCTACTTTTAATTTGACATCGTCCATCTTGACTTGTCTCCAACTCCTCTCTCTCTCGCTCACTCTTTCCCTGTTTGTGTTTAGACACGCAAAAACCCTACCCACTCAATGTAGCCAGCCCACTCCATTGTTCTGTGTGTGTTGTGTTTATTTTCATCTCTATAGTCTGTTTAGATACACAAATATGATCACATTTGTCAATCGCGGTATTTTATTTTGAAGAATTTTTATTTTCAAAATTGACCGGACTGTCTCGTGTGCCTTGGTGTGACTTCCTGCCAGAATTGACACAGAACACTCGCGGCTCGTGCAAAATATAGACCAGATGCCGAAATGATCGTGTAAGAAAAATATGTTTAGTCTCATTACGATTTTATTTTTTATTCTAACATGTAAATATCGAGGTGTTAAACTTATTGTACAAGACAGTTATGAACAAGTTTCTTTCTTACGATAGCAGTGCAAAAATCTCCTTTAATCCACAGAACTGTGTGTGTGTGTGTCTTCATTACTAAGGACAACATGGAAATAGATCGGAAGTTGCTCTGTGATAACATTACCTAGTAATGTTATCTGTCGGAGGGCGGACTTCACGACCCGCTTTCTTTATAATGCTGAATTTGTAATGTCTTATTTAGTGACTGTTGGGATGCTGTAAACTGCTGTACCTTCACTTGGCAAGTAAAATTTCTGAACTCTATATTCTTTGTCTGTGCTTCTTCTGCTGTCTGAGGGTTAAACTGCATTATGGTGTCTAGAACAATTTCCCTGACAGACCGCTTCACAGAGCTCCACAGCGCTCTGCAGCACTCCATGTCTGGTGTGAACTACAGCATAGGTTAACCAGGCTTTATGGTTCTGCATCCATCCTAAAGATATTATTTGCAAAGTCACGTCCAAATGTAACAAAAAGTGTGAAACAATCTGAGTTGTAGGTTACTCTTGCATGTTTAGGGGTTGTTTGTTTTTTTTAGCTTTGACTGCACAGAGTGGGAAAAGATCTTTCTGCTTTACAGTGGAGTGAAACAAAGTGCTAAAAATAATTCGGATTACTCATTGTAGATGTTCTGTGTGTTTCACTCGTGTTTCTTTTGTTGTTCATGCTTTGTACTTTTTTGTGATGAGATTTTTCGTTGTCAGCTCTCCCATCTGCTTTCAAACAGCCAGCTTTACACCTACATGTAGAAGTAGAAGGCGTAGGCTGAATATTCATAACTGTTCATCCACCTGATGAGAAATTCAATCAGGCTTTTCACAGTTATGTTGTAGGCAAAACCTCTATAGTTTGTTCTTGTTGTAAGGTTTGTATCTCACTGTGCTGCAATTGCTAGTGACATGTTACTCACAACAATCAGTAAAAACTGCAAATAAACTGATTTTTTTTTCTTAATACTTTAACTGATTTTTTTCTAAAATATTTAAAATTCCAGTGAACACTGATTTGAGACCCTGTGACTCATATGAGGGAAAATAAAGAACCTCTTGAGACATTTTTGAAGGCCATTCTGTTTGTCACCATGACTGACAGCCCAACCCCACATCACACAAAACAATAAAAAAAAAAAGCTGTGAAAAGGTTTTTTTTTTTTTCTAAAAAGCTCATGATCCCTTAATCCAACTGCAATATAAATTGATCCAAGCAGCTTTAAGGAAGTATTACTTTAATATTTCTTTGTTTTTTTAATAATAATTCAAGATTTGATTTTTCAAGGAAAACCAAAGCCTCAAGCATTGATCCAGTCCTGTTTCTCCACACTCCATTAGTGTTTGAATATGTCATGCCTTTTCTTTCACATCCAATAAATACTTATTATGATTTTGTGTTGGACACCATCCTGGTTCCCTTCTCTTTTCTTTTTTTTTTTTTTCAGGAATTTTATTTATTTTCTAAATATGTATCTTTATGTTGGGGAATTAGAAACTATATATTTCTACAGTATGTTTATCTAAAACAGTCAGAAAAGTTGCACTTGGAGAATCTTAATTTACAATAAATCAAGCTTCTCCCAGCTGTCATAACAAATCTTTTAAAACAATCCATGTTCATCTACAGACAGGTGGTCATGTTGTCAGAAGTATTTTCTTTCCTATACAAGGGCTGATGCAGTTCACGTTTATGAATCAAATCTTTTTCAAAATAAAATGAAACAAGTACATAAATAAACAAAATCACCAAATGTGCTTTATTCATATTTTGTATTTTCATCCATATGGGAAGTTTTCCTAAGTGTCTTTACAGGACAAAAAGGAGCATTTATTTGATGCAAGTGCCTAAGCTTGTGAACTGAGCTCATCTTTTTATCTATACAAGCTGAAATTGTATCTGATGTGGTGGGATTCCCATTCATTTCATTTTATTCTCGTTACAAAGCAAATATTTGTCAAAAGTTGAGCAGCATTTTTTTTTTTGGTTCCCCTCTCTTGTCACTGTCTCACTACTGGACCCTTAAGAACTGAGGACACCAGAGAAACACAAGACGTGTCCTGGCAGGTAACGGGTGTTGCAGCATAATTGAATTTTCTAACCACAAGGCCTTGACCACAAAACATTGTCACTCATTTGTTTTGACTCCCTGCTTCTACAGAAATCATTCAAACATGTTCTTGTCCTGTTCCAAAAGGGACTTTCACCTCATTCAGCCTGAAAACAGCATGTGCAAAGCCTGGGTAAGATATAGTACACCTAATCTCCAGCGATCTATAGTAAGTCAGTCAGACATTTTCTTTGCCCACTTGTTCCTGTTCAAGGTCGCAAGGAGCTGGTGTCCATCTCCATCAGTCTTTGGGTGAGAGGCCAATTTAAAGTAGCCAATTAACTCCATGCATATATTTGGTCTGTGGGAGGAAGCTGAAGAAGCTACAGATAGTAAAAGAGATAATCATAATCACAACAGTGATTCTTCTTCCGATTCTTATTACCAAACATGCAGATGTTTATACAACTGAAAGGCAACAAATAAAAAGTATGACATGCGCAGACATAAACAGTTTTTTAAAAAATTCAGATTGCTATAAAAGTGGGATCTCGAACGAAGAAAATAATTAAATCTGATCACATATGAATACAAAGCAAGCATAACAAAGAGATCAGCACAACAACAAGCACTGTAGGAAAATGGCAACACTCCAACTCTTTAGGTTCTTTTGTGTTTGAAAAGGCTTGTTGTCCCAGCAACCATAAAACAGACATTCTCAACTAGCAAATATGACGCAGTCTCAACTTCAAGGATCCCTACTGATGCCCTGAGCAGTCACTGACATCATCGCTGGCATTAAGTTGTAAATAACAGAGCTGATGTTATTCCTTGGCTATAAAGCGATTCAGTCAAAATACATATTGAATTATTATTCCTGTTTTAATAAGAACTTAAAAACTGCATGTCAAATGGAGAAAAGGACGAGAGAGTTGAGTTTGTAAAAGCTACTTCAAGGAAATGAATGTTGCTTAAAAAGTAGAAAAACAACAGAAAATGTATTGTTAGAAAAACTAATGTATATAAGTTCTTTCCAGCATTTTTTAATTTAAGTCTTCCCACATACTGCACTGACTCCTACAACCTGCATGTCAGAATATATTAATACAAACTAATAAAACTTACTGAAATCAATCTCTTGTATTTGCTTTCCATAAAGAAAACTAGCAGCTATTTAAAACTAGCACTCTGCTGTTCAGGGATGACGTATGTGATGTTTTGGTTCAAATCTTTGTTGTTATGTAATAATCGAAGATGCAGGTTTGACCGATCTGATTTTAACAGCGGAGTGTGGTGATATAACCCCTCATTTACACTGGATTCCCAACGGGAGCGTAAAGCATTCCAGAGGCAGCCTCGCCTCTCTCAGTGTGTGTCCCAGGACAGCTGTGGCTACAACATGTGTGTAATTTATCACCACCAAACATGTGTGTGTGAGGTGAATAAGAAACTGTAGTCTGAAGCACTTGGGGAGTCACCTGACTTAAGAAAAGCACTATATAAGTAAAGCCATTTACCATCCAGCTGGTCTCTAGAGATGTGAGTTCATCAGTACAAACAAGAAAAAGCAGGGAGAAAGACGACGGAATGTATCCAGAAGGTATGGGGCTTTTTTCACACCACCTATGGACTTCAAACCCATCACAGGTCATGTATTTTCTCATAGTCTCGCAAACACCAATCTGCACGTGTTCTTTTATTTTGAAATTTCTGGGTACAAATGCCTGATTTTCTGTCTGGTCCAAAGTAAACCGCTGAGCTTGACGCATTTTAGAAGCATACCGAAAAAAAATAGTACTGCCTCGTAAAGGCTGCGGCCTTATGCTTCTGAGACGCGTCCAATTCGTGCTGCTTTGTGCCCGGTGGAAACGGTCCCATTGACTTTAGTGGCAGCTATCAGCCACGTATTACGCTTCACAGACATTAGGCATCTGTTCACTGACATTAGGCGTCCGGTTGATGGGAGGGGTAATGGCTTAGAGCTGAGATGCAGATCTACAGTGGGGCAAAAAAGTATTTAGTCAGCCACCAATTGTGTAAGTTCTCCCACTTAAAAAGATCAGAGAGGCCTGTAATTTTCATCATAGGTATACCTCAACTATGAGAGACAAAATGAGGAAAAAAAATCCAGAAAATCACATTGTCTGATTTTTAAAGAATTTATTTGCAAATTATGGTGGAAAATAAGTATTTGGTCACCTACAAACAAGTAAGATTTCTGGCTTTCACAGACCTGTAACTTCTTTAAGAGGCTCCTCGGTCCTCCACTCGTTACCTGTATTAATGGCACCTGTGTGAACTCGTTATTAGTATAAAAGACACCTGTCCACAACCTCAAACAGTCACGCTCCAAACTCTACTATGGCCAAGACCAAAGAGCTGTCAAAGGACACCAGAAACAAAATTGTAGACCTTCACCAGGCTGGGAAGACTGAATCTGCAATAGGTAAGCAGCTTGGTGTGAAGAAATCAACTGTGGGAGCAATTATTAGAAAATGGAAGACATACAAGACCACTGATAATCTCCCTCGATCTGGGGCTCCACGCAAGATCTCACCCCGTGGGGTCAAAATGATCACAAGAACGGTGAGCAAAAATCCCAGAACCACACGGAGGGACCTAGTGAATGACCTGCAGAGAGCTGGGACCAAAGTAACAAAGGCTACCATCAGTAACACACTACGCCGCCAGGGACTCAAATCCTGCAGTGCCAGACGTGTCCCCCTGCTGAAGCCAGGACACGTCCAGGCCCGTCTGCGGTTTGCTAGAGAGCATTTGGATGATCCAGAAGAGGATTGGGAGAACATCATATGGTCAGATGAAACCAAAATAGAACTTTTTGGTAGAAACTCAACTTGTTGTGTTTGGAGGGGAAAGAATGCTGAGTTGGATCCAAAGAACACCATACCTACTGTAAAGCATGGGGGTGGAAACATCATGCTTTGGGGCTGTTTTTCTGCAAGGGGACCAGGACGACTGATCCGTGTAAAGGAAAGAATGAATGGGGCCATGTATCGTAAGATTTTGAGTGAAAACCTCCTTCCATCAGCAAGGGCATTGAAAATGAGACGTGGCTGGGTCTTTCAGCATGACAATGATCCCAAACACACCGCCCGGGCAACAAAGGAGTGGCTTCGTAAGAAGCATTTCAAGGTCCTGGAGTGGCCTAGCCAGTCTCCAGATCTCAACCCCATAGAAAATCTCTGGAGGGAGTTGAAAGTCCGTGTTGCCCAGCGTCAGCCCCAAAACATCACTGCTCTAGAGGAGATCTGCATGGAGGAATGGGCCAAAATACCAGCAACAGTGTGTGAAAACCTTGTGAAGACTTACAGAAAACGTTCGACCTCTGTCATTGCCAACAAAGGCTATATAACAAAGTATTGAGATTAACTTTTGTTATTGACCAAATACTTATTTTCCACCATAATTTGCAAATAAATTCTTTAAAAATCAGACAATGTGATTTTCTGGATTTTTTTTCCTCATTTTGTCTCTCATAGTTGAGGTATACCTATGATGAAAATTACAGGCCTCTCTGATCTTTTTAAGTGGGAGAACTTACACAATTGGTGGCTGACTAAATACTTTTTTGCCCCACTGTATCTGAAAGGTGAGCAAACTTCTCATGACAGATGGAGTGTCCAGTGTCCTCTAGCCCTAAAATGTGAATGTCCAACATTTCTGGTTCTCATTGAAATTTTTATTTCATGTTAAAAATTGGTCTATTGGGGCAAAAAAAAAATCACTAAACTGTTTCCATTGTTTGTGGACATTTACATTTTCTAAGTGAATGTGAGTATACTGTGTATTTACATACTGCATTTATCAGCTGTTAAAGAGGCCCTTCCATTAAAAAACAGGTTTTCTGAGGTTTCTGTTGAATATTTTAGCTCCACAGGTGTTCTTACCTTCATAGTGGGTGTGAAAACAGGTCAACAACTTCTCTTTCAGTTTTAATCTCTCAAACTACGCAGGTGGCGATAAAACCCGATTTCTCCCGAGTCCGAACGGCCTGTATCTGTTTCGTCACAACTCCTTTGATCGTTAGTTTTCGGCAGCTCTTGCAGTTGAAACCACGCCTAGCATGCTGCTGGCTAAAAGCTGTAGCATAACGTAGCAAACAGGAAGACACAACGTTTGATGTTACCATGCATTGCGGGGCTAGTTTGTTAACTAGAGTCCAGCAAATTCGAACAATGAATATGAACGAGCTGCTGACGAAGCAACCGAAGCAGCCTGACGGAAGGAGCCGGAACCACCCGAATTTTAACGCAAACAGATTGAAAGGTCTGTTAATCAGTGTTTCCTGACGTTTTTTAGATATTAAAATGTTTCATATTACTGGTTAATACTTAAGAAATAACCACAAAGTCCTGAAATGTGTATGAAATGGTCTCTTTAAAGATTCCTTTTCTATAACAGTTCTTTAAAAAGTGTGTAACAATTAATTGTGATATGTCTAATCTTATTTCAGATTAGTAAAAATCCAGTAAATATATCATTCTGTGAATTGCTTTTGAGCTCCGACTTCCTCTGTTCAGGGTCCCTTCATGATCATTACAAACCACTTTAGGAGGGCAGGGACTCTAAATTTGGAAACACTGATCTACAACATGTAACTCCATGTCAGACTGAGAAATGGGAGCAAACAGTGAAACACAAGGTCAGAGTGAAAGAAAATATTTCACTTATTGAATGTTAGAGTCTGTTTTCTTTCTTTCCAGGCTGTTTTTGTTTTTTGTTTGCTTTTTTCTCAGAGAATCCAAGTAATTTATGTTGCAGGTTCAGAAAACACAAAGTAAAGTCAGATACAAACATGTTTGCAACATTTTCGTCGTTGTTGTTTTGACATTTTAGACTTTATATTTTTCTTGGGATTATTTATAGAAATCTGCTTTAGAAGAGATTTTGGTGGTTGACAGAGAGCTGACATATAAAAGGTAAAACAGAATCAAAGATCATGATTTATGTTTCATGACTATGTTTATTTAAAGGTTATGAAATGTTCATTCAAAGAAAAAGACAAATTATTGTTTAGAGCTGCGGCTACGAACTCTGGGTCTCACTATGAAAAGTGCAAGTTCTTGGAGTTCTTCACTCTTCACTCACTGAAGCTTTTTACAAAAATACCAATAAATTCAGTAGCAATGCACCTTTTGTGCCTCGCTGATACCATTTTGGGGGCTCTAACTCCTCAGCATAAAAAAATAAATTGGTATTGTCTTCTTCAAAAAGCACCTAACTGCAGAGGAAATTTTGGCTGCCATTACAAAGAGTTTGTGATAGTTCCCGAAATTTCGAGCAATAACATCAACATTCTTTACTACATGAGAATAAAGAATTATAGGATTTTACATTTTTGCTCAATTTATACATAGTCCTAAACAACGTTTATGGTTGAACTAGCATTTTTCTGGCCAAGATCTGCTCCCACATTTTTAAAATCATAATGAAATGTATGAGGTTACATAGATAATACCAAAAGATGGCAATATTTGAACACAAGTGAAAATTTTGCGTGTTTTTCCCTTGATCTTGCAAGCTAAACATGGTCCAGAATTTTGGTTTGACCAAAAACAAGATTTTGCTGCCGTACCACTAAAATTCAGTGAAAACAAGATGCTAGCAGCTAGGGGTGTAACGTTTCATAAATGATCCGTGATTCGCACGGATCTTTCCCTACGGTTTGGCACGCACATGATCCGCGGGGGATTGGTCGACGAAAATAAATAAAGAGTTGTGTTCACGTGGAGGAACGATGCGCCGCCTGTTCAATCCAAAAGAGAACAGCACAGCAGTAGTCATGTCTAGCGGAGGAGGAGCAGAGCTCAAAAAACCACCTGCATCATTCGGGTTGCGTGTATGGGAGCATTTTGGCTTTCTTGTAAAATACAGTGTGAACACAAGTGAAAGTGTGCAGAGGTGAGATAAAGTCTCTCTGCTCTGTTGAAATATGACACTTTGCTCTGACCACCGACATGCAGATCAACAGGACAGTTCTTTCATTAGCTCATTTCTCATATTTGCACAAAAACGTTTGAACAGAGCTACAAACAAGAGGACAAATCTTTAGTAGAGACAAAACTTAAAATTGACTTAAGATCGTACTGACCTGTTTTTATTTTTGCTCATTGGAACTTATTTTGTATTTCGCATTACTGTATTTCTGTTTTTGTCATGGAAAAGTATTTTTCATTTATTTTGTTTTAGGAAAGTTTCATTTAATTTACAGCTATTTCAATTTTAGCGAATTGTTTTAATGCACATTAGTTGTTGCTAGTTTGTAAAAGTGCATTTAGCAATCAAGGCTGTAAATTAGAATGGTCTATTTAGTTACTTGAAGAAAAAAAAATTGATAATATCAATCTCGATATATATCTTATATCGAGATTCAGATGAAAAATATTGAGATATGAATTTTGGTTCATATCGCCCAGCCCTACTATGGCAACATTTTTCTTCAGGGCAGCATAAATCACCAGAATAAAACTTCTCAACTGTGGGAGCTGATGAATACTAATGAGCAAAGGAGTTGTGACGTAACAAATGCAGGCCATTCAAACTCAGGAGAACTCGCGTGTTATCGCCACCTGCGTAGATTGAGAGATAAAAACTGAAAGAGAAGTTGTTGTGGTTTTTCACAACCAATATGAAGGTAAGAACACCTGTGGAGCTAAAATATTCAACAGAAAAAACATTTTTAATGGAAGGGCCTCTTTAAAGCTTTTAAAAGACTAACCTTTCAACACAAATTCAAACTGTAATGAAAACTAAATTTGTGTTGAAACATTACTCTCTTGTTTGCAGAACAAAACCATTATGATGGATCATGGATCATTCATCCATTTACTGTGCTGAAAATACACCTTTGCTTTGGTTGTTAACAAAGAGAATCCTGAATATTAATTGGATGTTTTCCTGCTTGTTTTCTTTTGTTTAGACTGTCTTAATTTAGTTAAAGTAGAGGGATAAAAATTTAGAACTTAATAAGCAAGCAAACTAAACGATTAGTGCTAAAAAATAAAAAAAAAGGTACAAATTTATCCCACATACTTTAAAAAATTGCAGGTATTAACTTCCCACCAATCAGAGAGAGAGTTATAATGAAGGTCATTATTATGCATCAAGTGAAGACAAAAAGCATTCAGACATCTCAAAGGATGTAAAAAGTTTAAAATGCTGACCTGTGTTTTTCCCAGGAGCGAATAGGCCTGCTGGACCTTGGTGTAGTGCAAAATATCAAAGTGCTTGCAAGTCTTTGACAGGGCGACATCCAGCTGCTCCTGGAGCCAGAAACAGAGAGAGAACGAATGAAAAGAAAGGACAAAGTAAAGCAGGCGAGAAAGAGATGGATTATCAACATTAAGACCAGGGATTGACACACACACACAACTTAAAGCTATCAGACCAAGGACAGGTAGCTCGAGGGGGATATAGGAGAATATATATGTTTAAAACAAAGAGATGAAAAGAGGGTGTAATGAAAAAGAGATGAGTCTGGTAAGACATTAGGAAGTAGATGGATGTGTGTCCGCTCTGTCACATTACGCTGAGCTTTGAGAGTTAAGTGCTTTCAAAGGCTGAGAGATCAAATGCCTTGAATCATCCAATAACCTGACATATAAAGCTGTAATTGGGTATAAAGCAAAGACTGCAGCTGGCACACTAAGTACACAGGAACAGGTTAACAAGAAATACCATTCATTTAATTCAAGCATGTTAAATAGTTTGAACTAATTTGCATGTATACTTACAGAGCAAACGCTTTGAGCCACATTCATTCTTTTATAATTTCCTTCCAATTTTATAATCTTTGTAAAAAACCTATAAGACTCTTGGACATATGAAGGTATTTTCAAGATTTCTTTAAAGATGAGCTGGGAAATTTTACTTGGTTTCAGTCCAGTCTTTTTACCTGATCATTTCAAAAGACATTTAACACGAGGACCAAAACTCAAGGGATGAAATTATATTGTACCTACACAGACAACTGGACACAACGTTTATAACTGCATTTTTAGGTATTTTGATATCAGCGTCCATTACAAAAAAGCACACAATCAGCTCCACGTTCTATAATTTTAACTACAGAAAAGGCCAAAGGTATAGAAATATATTGGCAGGGAAAAAAAAAACACAAAACTAATAAAGTAGTTCCAAAAGCACTATTAGCTGAAAATGTGAGGTTTATAGAATTGGTGTAAAAATGCTTAAAAATTCCCATCACACCAAAAACATCCAGAACGTGCAACAGCTTCAATCATCAGAAGATACGGTCGTAAATCCCCTGTGACACTGAACGCACCACTGGGAATAAAACTGTAGCTTTGTTTCATCATCTATTTGAATAAAAAATTGATCAAATGATCCAAAAAATTATTTCATCTCATCTTCTTGTAGAATAAAAAAACTCATAAAAGTTTGAAAGATGCTTGATTTATAAGGCAAGTTTTAGGATAAAGTTCATCAGGAACCACCTTGGTGGAAGATTACTAGCCTAAATCTACATTATATTATATGGACCATGATTATATTTTACCCCTCCTTTCCACCGGATGCTTCAGCAGCACGTTACTGCAGCAGCACGTCTCGTTCGCGTATTCTGCTGCTCGATCCTTTCCACCGGGTGCGTATCAGACGCGTAGCAGCAGGGAAGCAACCGTCATTGAAAGAGCACGAAGTCATGCGAGATTAGCAAAATCACGCGTGACTTCGTCAGTATACACAACAACAACCAGAAAAAAACTACAACATGGCTCCAAAAGGTTTGTGTTTTATGTTCTGTCTGTTTTATGTAAATATGAAGGACATTTAAAGATCCAGAGGGCTCCCTCGAAGCGTATTTCGGTTTTGGAAAAGTTTACAGCGGGGGTCTCCAAAACCCAGTAGTGGAGTGCCATTGTTCAGCAATTGTCTCTGCTTCACCACACCTCAATCAAACAAGGTTGTGAGAAACTCTTTTTCAACTGTTTTCAACTGTTTCAACCTCGATCTTCAAGCCAGATGTCTTCCTCTTTCCAAAATGTCGAACTTGTGGCGCGTTTCAGACGCGTAGCGCGTAAAAAATTGAACCGGCGTGTATGTGCCGCGAGATGTCGCTCCTGAGACGCGTTCGACTCGTGCTGCTGACGGATGTGGTGGAAAGGGTTCTATTGACTACAGCGGTATGTATCAGCTGCGTATGACGTGCTGCTGACGCGTCCGGTGGAAAGGAGGCGTTAGTAGGGATGCACCGGGTATAAGGGTCAATACCACTCTAATGTAATTTATGTATTTTAGTTAATTTTATTAACCAATACTTAAAATGTGGAAACTCTGCAACAATTTCACAAAAAATGTTTATTTTTCACTTGAAATTTTGGTTTTGTGCTGATTTGTATTGATTTTATTATTGAGTTCACCATCATGTGTTGTAACAAGCAGAGAAGAAAATAAAACCTGTCTTCTAATTCATTGCATTTTTTTGTGGGGTAGAAGTATCGGCATTGGTATTCGGTATAGGCAAGTACTCAGATCCAAGTATCGGTATTGTATCGGTTTGAAAAAAGTGGTATCGTTGCATCCTTGTATTTTAGTATAAAACAAAAGAAATTAGAACAAGCCACATGCCTTTGCCACAAGCAGCTTGTAAAAAACAGGCTAAGAATTTGATTTAGCATTGAGTCTTTGCTAAAATAACTGTTTACAACACTGATTCATCCCTTGGGTTTTATGTGTCTTTTATGCTTTAATAATTAAAAGGTCAGCTTTAAGTAGATTAACAAACAAAAATAGCAATCGGAAAGAAAAAAAACCCAAGAGAACTCTGTGAACTCGTGTGCTAATTTAAACGTGACTTTGAAATTGCATGACTGTGCGTTTTTATGGATTTACCTTTATGATTAAG
Source organism: Pachypanchax playfairii (assembly GCA_006937955.1). Classification (NCBI taxonomy): domain Eukaryota; kingdom Metazoa; phylum Chordata; class Actinopteri; order Cyprinodontiformes; family Aplocheilidae; genus Pachypanchax; species Pachypanchax playfairii. The sequence continues at coordinate 1,437,469 of SSNP01000121.1, read as the reverse complement.
AGGATTTTTCATAGCTTGATCACTAACTCAAGCTGATGGGTAAACAAACAAAGATGGCAAAAGGCTAAATACTTATGCACACATGCATGTCTCTCTCCTGTGTGCAGACAAAACTACATAATTAATCTATTGGAGCACAGCAGTCGTGATGCAGGTAAAATTGGTTCTTCATTATCGTCTACTGCTCACAGGCGTCAAGACGCAAGTAGAGATGAAACAAATATAATTTACTCCACTTGCACGTTTATGATATTGACTTTCTGATTGGGTTGATGTCTGGCAGACCCAGAATAGCAAAGCTGAACTTCTATAAATGTATAAATGACGTAATAACTGCCTTTTGCAAATTTATAATACCCAAGGTAGCACATTCCTAAAAATATCTAAACCAACAGAATTAAAACAGCACATACCTCGATTTGCTCCAAAGTATCTTGTAGTTTAGAGTTTAGTTCACTGTGGAATAAAAAAAACAGTTTATTGAAGTGTCAGTTATTGTGGAATTAGCTGACAAACACATTAATGAAATGGAAAATACCAAAAACACATTAGAGATTCTTTACTGCTACATTAAACAATCAGATATACTGAAAAGAAACGTTAATAATCTTAAAATGCACAATAAAATGAGTTTATAGTCTTTGCATGAGCACACTGGTTACTCACATCACTGTAGAGATAATCAGTAAAAGTATCGGGGGTTCTGGTCCAGAGCTTTATTCTGGCCCAGGCACTTAAAGTAAAAGCCATGACTGCATGATCTGCTAAAAGATGTCAGTTTAACTCATTTCCACTCCCTTATGGCATTTTTATGGGCAGGATCACGGGCCAAACTGTGACAGAACCAACTTCCAACTAAAGCTTATTTTGCTGTCACTACTTTTGCCTTGAAATTATTGAAGCAATTTCGGAAAATAAACGGTTGGAAGGAAGGGTTGTGATCTTGAGTGTGACGCTGTGTTACACTCTTTTAATGTCCTTGGTACACCAGACTGCACCATCACTGTACAACAGTGAGTAAATCCAGTTTTTTTATCAAAATAAAATCTTTTCCAAGCTTTCTGAAAGTAGACTCTGCAAAACATGGTCAAAATACAAGCAGGAAGGTTACGGTCTAATTCCTGGCTAAGGTCTTTCCTAATGGTGTTTGCATGTTCTCTTTGTTCCTGAGTTAGATTATGTTGCTAACTTCTTCCCACAGTCTTAAACATTGACATTAAGCAAAATGTCTTTGGTTGTTCAACTTGTGTTTGTCCAGAGATGCAGTGGTGACAAATAAAAAGGGGACAACCCCAACCCACCCAATGCCATGTAAAAACTGGTATATGCTCAAACCCAAAACCTTAGATGTAGTAAAGCAGGTACAAAAGAACGAAAATCAGTGTGTGTGTGTTCATAGGTGTCTCTATCCCATAGTTTGACAATAGTTTGAGCATATTTTGAGCAATCTTAGACTCCATTACCTGATCAGTTTCAACACAGGCGTCCCACCTTACCACTTGGTAGCAGAAACCTACATCTGCTCTGTTTTCATTCTTGTATCAGTATTTTCCTTACCGTTCATATTCAGTTGAGTTTCCCCGAATTCAAGTTAAACTCAATCAACTCAAGCATTTTCTTGTGTTTATTCTCAGCAAATCTTCAGCCTCGCCACTGACTCTTCACCTCCGTTCTCCTGCCAGGACATTCTCTGGTTTTTAAACATCCTTCTCCTCAGAACACTCTTTAATCTGGTTCCTGCATTCATTGTTTGTCATTTCTCTTTTCTCTGCTTGAGAAAAGATACTGTTGTAATTGTTTAAAGTACTCTCAGAGTCTGAGATGTGTGGTTGAATCTACCTCTTTGCTGAATCTTAACAAAGATTATCATTTTAATAAAATCTTTTGTGCAAATTGCAAATGCTTACCATTAATTACTGAGTGTGTTAGTGCAACACTACCCAAAACATAAGATGAATACAAATCCTTGGTGGCAGCTCAGATTCTGCCTCATCCTACAAAAAAGCTTTTAACAGAGATGTTGAAAAGTAACAACAACAGAAATCATGACTGTTCTGCAGATCCCGAGACACCAAGTCAGTTCCCTTGTGACTCCACCACTCAGCACAGCCTCCATTTATAATCATCCTCTGTTCTATCGTTTCCCTGACTCTGTCCCTGATTTGCTTGCGGTCTGTATCAGGTCAGCTTGCTCTTACGTTGCGCCTTGTGAGTCTGCAGGATGCCAAAGGGAGAGACTGTCCTTAACAAATTGTTAATGAAGCCACTTGGATTCAGCAGGGGATGGAGAGTTACAACGAGTGATGAGAGAAACTCAGAGGGGATGGTGGACTGAGTCCCACGTGTTGTTTGCCAAAAAGTAAGAAAGAAAATGAGAAACAATTACTCTTTTGTAGATGCAGCCATGTGGAAGTGCTTATAAGCAAAATAAATAATTGAAAATAGCCGAAAAATGAACATATTTGCAAGCTGTGAGCAATGAGGCAGTTGCCAAATGAGATAGAGACCCTGTGATTGATCAAGAGATAGTTAAAAAGACACTGCTAATCATGAGAACAACCATTAATACGAGCAAACTGCAACAAAAGTTACAACGTGAGAAGACGAGCCAAAGCATCCTCAGTGGAAACAACGACAGAAAGCCAAGACAAAGAAAATGCACAAAGAAGTTAGAAAGCTGGCTCAGCTACATGGGCGGTGGGGATCGATCAATTTCAGGTCCAGGCTACTGAGGAAATACATCTAAATGTTCACAGGGAAGACCCAGGAGAGCAAAAAGCTTCAACTGCTGGCAACCAGAGTATGGAGATACACCAGAGGAGCTCAGGCCAAGAGGAGAAATGGCCTCCTGTTCATTACAGAAGAGTAACACAAACAGAACAGTTCCAAAAGGCCACAGGGAACACAAACAGGAACTAGTCCCAGTATGACAGACATGAGAGAGACGAACACCAAGTCCAAAAACAAGAGGGAGATTCTTACAGAGACACAATAATAACAAACCTGATATTGTTCTTAATAAGAGTTTAAAAGTCGCTCTAAAACGAATTTTAAACTTAAGGCTACAAACGCAGGTCACCTTCTGCTTATCTTCCCAGCTCTTACATCCCATAAACGGTACAACACTGCCACCACATAGTCCGGAGCACGTTGGTCTGTGTACAGATGCGGCTCCTCCCTACATGCTGACTCCCGTCTATGATCAGAAAGAATGCATAAATAACATATGAGGAGAAAAAAAAAGGCTAATTAACACTCTGTTCCCTGCAGCGACCACAAAGACTGAACGGTGGAAATCGACAAGCTTTTTTTTTTATTTCCTTTTAACTACTTTTCAATTATCGTTAGCAGTAGGTGCCCCTAGGGCTTCGAGGCTAGTCCCTCATTGATTTGCTGACTTGCCAAACAGGCATAAATGTGCCCTGCTTTAAAGTGTGTCCGCTGGTTGTTAGCATTTGTGGGGAACGGCATTTTTGTTGCAGTTGGGAACTCATTCAGAAACAAGGGGGGCTTCAAAGAGTCAAATTTTTTTAAGTTTCAGAGATTGGGTGCAACAGACTTCTGTAATGCTGTAAACTTTTTACTTGTAGGCTTCGAGGTTAAAGAGTAATCTAACGCTGATGAAGCTTTTACATGTGGTCTAATTCTCTGGAATATAGTTGAATTTTCTTTGTTATACAATGAAAATAATGGACAGGTTTTAGACACAGTCTAAAAACTTGTTAAAATAACTCAATTTGCACAAACTGGCAGTCTGATCAATGGAAACTCCCTGTTTTTAAAAGGAAACCTACCAGAATGGGTTGGATATTTGGAGTCCAAGGGAAATAGCGAGCTCATTGGATCAGCACATTCTAACTGTAAAATACTAAAGCCAACTCATATTTCAAACTGCAACCTTCCACATATTTCATCTGTGCTGCCTGAACATTACATTCCTTGGGCCTTGACCAGTCAGGGTCAGTAGACGAGCATCAGATCAGTTTGAATGATGGGAGGAGGCCCGGTCAGCCTTTCTGAAACCCTTTTTGTCTCACTGCCACACTTAAAAGGCTAACTGATAAAACCATCCTCCTAACATTAAAACAACATGTCCATCGATTGCCTTCTAATGTTCTGGATATATCAGAAGCACTTCTAACTATATTCACATTCTCATTTTAAAGAGACACTCCGATCCATTTTTTGAGCTATTTTAAAGCGTCTCAGTGGACTTCAATTTACAATTATGGTGTTTCTACCCATCACAAAACCTATGTCATTTTCTAGGAAGAAGTTTCTTTATAGTGTCAGTGGCTCAGTAGCAGTTCACCTCAGTGCTGTGGGCGGAACTGTAGGCGTGGAGGATCCCCCCACCCCTCCCTGTTTGTGAGAGCTCTCTGTTTATGCTAGTGCTACTGCTAGCTTACTGCTAGCGGAGCGGGGGCTTGTGGCCCGCCCAGTGGGTTTTCGACGTCACAAACCCAGCCGTCACAAACCCTAGAGATTCACAGCAATTTGAAAGCAGAAATACTCAGAAATGCTATTTTGAGCTTAATTTTTTTAAGATACGTCCTCTAGCTTCAGAAAAATGCCACAGGAACATGTTAAAAACATGAAAAACACGATTTTCATCAGAGTGGGTCTTTAACACTTAATCACAAGAAAAAGTAAAAAAGATGAAAAAACTGGTTTTTGGATGTTTAGTGTATTTATTTGTCTGTTTGTCTACAGGATAACTCAGAAAGTCAAACCTGGACATGGATGAACTTTTAAGGATACGTTGGGAACAGCATAAGGACCAGTCAACTCTATTTGGGGAAGTAACTGAGTAACTATTGAACTATGATGCCAAAGTGATTCCAAATGCTAAGGGTATGTTTTCATGATCAAATAATCCAATAATGTTGAAAAGTAGAACTATTAGTTTTATGTGTGGATCATGTTATGTGGGAAATGAGCAGCTTGGCAGAGGTCTGTGCTCTCATAGGGCTTTTTAGTTTTAGAAATGAATTAATTAGACTGAATTAAACAGGGTGAGAAAACAGCCTTATCAACATGAACGCTTTTTCAGATGATCTGTTATTTATAAGGGGCGCATGATGCTTATTTATACTTTTAGAAACTGATTTTCTTTTGCCACTTTTCCAGCATTTGTACTCAGTCCCGTTCAGGGTTCGGTGAGTCTTCAATTTGCTTCCTGCTGACTACATTTGTAGGAGTTTATTTTTATAAAAATGTCGGATCAACAAAAATCTGATTATTATTTGATTTGTGTTTGAATAAAACTGTAGATGTAGACTTTATTTGTTAAATAAAATGTCTCAGGATGGTTTCGTTCTAATAAAACAAGCTGAGTTCATGTTTCCTTTCTGCTTCCAGCAGCTCATAAAAACAAAAATCTCCTGCTAATCCCAAATATTTAGAGGAGGTGGTTTACTAGAGACATTAAGTCACCCAGTAAACTGACATCCAACTTTAAATAGTTCACAACAAACAAATCAAATGAAAAGAATGTAAAAACTGGGGAGGGTAAGCACATCTTGTAGCTGCATACAGAAATCAAGTTGCATCTAAATCTGCGGCGTTACACCTAAGAAATTTAATAATCAGCGAGTGCATTCTTGAATTATGACAAAATATATATTTATGTGAGGTCACAGTGACCTTTCAGTTCATCTGCAAGTCTAACAGCACTGTGGTGCCAAAAATTAAAAAAGAATTCCCTAATGGCATTCTTGGCATATTGGATTCATGAGAAACGAGACGGATGGAGAGACGGACGACCCCAAAGCAAAGTTCCTCCAAACTAGAGCAGTTTCATAGTTTATATGATTGTAAACATTTCTGTGCAGAAACATGAGGGCAGGATTTCTAAATGAGCAAGAACTACATTTCAGGCTTTGATAAATCCAGATCTGATTAAACCATCACCAACTTTGTGCATCTAGTAGCCGTGATGAAACACTGGGAGGGATGGGATTCATGTTTTTACAGCTCCAGAGGAGAGCAGGGACTGACAAGAAGAAGATTTTTTTTCATAATTCCAGATTAAAAAAAAATGTGTTCAGAAAAGAAATTCTATTTTAAATATAAGCAATTAAAGGTGATAAGAAAGACGTGTTAGCTGTGAGCATGAAGGCATGAATGATCCTTGGTTGTGGAGTTATTTTCACTGTCTGAGACAAAAATATAGGACTTTTTTTTGAAAGAGCATCAACATGAACATTAAAATTAATTAAGGAGAAAGAAATTGATCAGACAAAAGGAATGTCATTTCCTCTCAAATGAACAGCAACTTTTATGAAAACAACAGGAGGATTTTTCAGCACGACAACAATCAGCTGTGGATAAACCCAACTTGTTGATTAGCCTCGTCATTAAAACATCCGTTTATTTTTTTAATACTCCGCTGTGAAGATGGAGTGGATGAATTTTTATGACTGATGGAGTTGATGCTTGTCCTTCATGAATATTTGTTGTAATGTCATTGGTCACTTGTTCTTTGGAATGTTTGAAATTAGGAGGATAAAATTTAACATAAAATAACAACAATGGCCTTCATATTTACACACATAAATATACAAACCCTTTTTAAATGATTTTTTCTTTAACTCATTCAGTGCAGCCATTTTCAGATTTCTATCCCCGTCAGTGCCAGAGACAGGGCCGGTTCTGGGCATAGGCAGAATAGGCAATTGCCTAGGGCGCCCTCTGCTGGAGGGGGCGCCAAATTCCCTTCTTTTTTGGACAAACTGTTGGACACACCAATCATTTCATGTAAAGAGCAAATAATAATTAAATATATCATCTCTACTGTAATCTCTACTGTAATCCAGTTATTGAGTTATGTTGTTTCTGTTATGGGCAGTAGGGGGCGCCAAAATCCCTTTTCGCCTAGGGCACCATGCAGCTCAGGGCCGGCCCTGGCCAGGGATATTGAGCATTTTTACTGATTTTTGAAGGCCCACAGAATATTTTCTCTTATGACTATGTGAATTCTGAAACCACCATCAGAAAGATTAGTCTTTCGTCTTTCAGCAGCCAAAAATAAAAAATTTCTGCTCTTTAGTAATCTGCAGTAAAAAGAGCAACTTGTCAAAATTCACCTGTCTCAGAACAAGAAGTGGAGAAAAAGAGCTTTTGTGTAAAGAGACACGTCAGGCAGAAGTCTCTTTGACACTAATAAACAGTGTTTTAGTGACACCCCCAGTTGATCCAGATGGCAATCGCTCATGACTCGGGGGTCTGCTTCACTAAAATCACTTGACTAGGAACCCGCTGCTAAAATGGATGTCTCTGGCTGGGATGAAATATCTGGTGATCGAGGTGACCCGGGTTGATTGTCGTCATTTCTTTTTTGAGACTGCGACACAAACTTTAGTTGAAGTGTGAACTGCTTAAGTTTTCCCGCTTTGCACCCCGCGTTATGCCGAGGGGATTCCCAAAACCCCCTCCGATTTTATGGTTTAACTTCTGCATGATCAGATGAAGTTTCAGCACTACACACAAGTAAGAACAACTTGTATTACCTTTAGAGGCGTGATATTTATTGACAAGATGCACGCAACTGTTCTCAACACCCTGCCCAACCCCCCACCCGTTAAAAAGGCCAAAGATGTAAGGAAGACGTCTATGGCACCGAATGAGTTTTAAAAAAAAGCACAGACAGAAATGAAGAAGCATAAATGGCCGTTTTTAGGTGTTTATCTGCCTCTCTGAAGAGGTTGTTGTCAAATCATGCAAACTATGAGTTAGGTATTATGTTATAGAGGTTTTTTACAGATTATGTTTAGATTTATTTCAGACGTTACGATACGTCACTTGTGTTTTAGACGAATCTTGTCCGGCTCTTTCCTCTGATGTGTTTTTCTGTCTAACCATCTGTCTGTCATGGCTCACTGGCTGCATGCCAGGGTCTCTAAAGCTCATAATTGGATGCATTCTCAATAGAGGATATGAAGTAATATGCTTAAATAGAAAGCAGCCAGATGCATACCAAACACAGTGTTGTCTCGTCCAAGAAACAAACTGCTGCAAGAAATTCCTGAACATGTTTTTAACATAGTTTTTTATAGCTAAATCCCCATCGACAATGTCTGCAAATGGGAAAAAAAAAAAAAAAAGATTTTTGACCATCGTAGCCAAAGTAACAGAGCAGCTACAGAGAAATGACAATGTAAAAGAGAAAGTAGGTCTCTGAGCGAATTTTTTCCAAACAGGTTCCAACCTTGAGAAAAGAGATTTAAGAAAAAAAATGTCTTTTGCTCTTCGATCTGCCCTTCAGAGAAAATGTTATTTCACAGAAAACCTGAATATCTTCTACCTGAGCGGAACTGAAATCAGATTATTCCGGACCGACATAACTCAGAAAGATCGTATTTCCATCAGAAATTTCTCCACGCAGCCAGAAACACGAATCCAAGCCCTCTCCCACTGGACACAGTTAAATCTCAGTATCAGTCTGTTTATACTGTACCTGATGCAGCTGTAGTGTTTGAAGGTGCTGGCGGCCTTTTGACATTCCTGACAGAGCTGGATCGCACCTGCGTAGTCTTCCTCCTAAAGGAAGAAAGCAGGGTTGAGTTAATGTCTTTTCCAAAAACGCAGGATTTTTCTGAGCAGCTTTAATGGAAAGAAAAGTCTAAAAACCTTCCAATCAGCATCGCTAAATAGACAACTAAATGAAATGAAAATGTTTGAGTTCAACAAAAACAGACAGAAACATGTTTTTCTGAAACAACTTGGCCTGTTAGTGCACCTCGCATGAATCCCCACTCTGCAGCTGACCTTCACTACAGATACTCATTTGTTAAAGAATCTAGGATCAGTGTTGCTTCTGCTTTTACAGCTCAATCCTCGCTGATGTTTGACCTTTCCAGTCAATTATGAGTCTTTCTGTATGTATGTGCGTGTGTAACTGTAAGGGTAACGATACCTCAAGCAACTCGCAGAGTCTTACATCTGTTCTTTGCTACAAAAAAAGAGAGAAGATATGAAAACAACTTCATGAGATCATGTACAGAGATAACTGGCTCAAAGGCAGTTCCTGGTTTTATACTTAGAATAAATGGAATTTAAAGTACTTTTAATTCAAAACAATGTGTATAATAGTTACCAGGGTCTTGATGGTCCTTAGAGACTTGAGCAGCCCTGTTAGCAGCTGTCGCCTCCTCTGATTGGCTAACAGACCCAGGCTGGTCTCTGTGAACCCCTCCTTTGAAACTCGCAGTTGTCTTCACAAAAGACGTTGAAGGTAAGTTTTACCATTTATATTACAATTAAAATTGAAAGAGTGTATGAAAATTCATTTCATGGCATAATAATTCAATAATAAGTTGTTTTGGAAGTCACATATAAATTATGTAAAAACAAATATGTCAAAAACAATTGGTATTATGCCCAAAACTACAGAAAATTCTTAACAAGAAGTCATTATCAAATCAAATCAAAATCAAAAATACTTTATTAATCCCCGAAGGGAAATTAAGTAATGATACATTACAGTAGAGTGTGTCATTATACACACTCTACTGTTCTCTGGTGCTTCCATATATGAATTGTTGTGTGAAGATTTTGAGAAACTCTTATAAAACCACAACACTTCCTATTTTTAAATTAAAAAAAGATCAATAAGGATTATAAATCATGCAAATTTTAGGGAGTCAACTAATAATTTATATGTTCATGTAAATGCCCTTAAATTCTATGATATAATAGAATTTAAAATAGCACAGATAATGTAAAAAAGCAAAAAAAATAATTTACTTTGTGGAAATATTCAGAATCTGTTTGAAACTAGAGAAAGCCGATATGATTTAAGAAGAACAAATATCCTAAATAAACCCAAGACAAGAACAAACATGAGGCAAAGGTGTGTTTCTGTTATAGGTGTAAAATATTGGAATAGCGATGACAATGAATTAAAAAGGTGCAGTACATTTTCCTCATTTAAAGCAGTACTAAATAACTTTTCCACAGCCGTATCTCAGACCGCCATTGCTGGAACCAGTGTTTTATTGAAATATGTTCCCTGTTGAGATGTGCTACTGATTCCTTCTTCACATGTGCTGTTCCACACTCTTGATTTCAATAAACAGATTTATCATTTATTTTTTGTTTCTAAATTTTCCATAAATACATTTTACCTATCAAATAAATTCTCCCAGGACAGGAACACTAAATATAATGTTATTTTTACTATCTTTGCATTGTCAGAGCGACAGGCAAATGTTTGGACACACCCAGAGGAGAAGGACCCAACAATGGCTGATAAGGACCCAGAGGGCTTTTATATAGAAAATATCAGGGATGGATCATAAAAATATGTTTAAATAATTAACAGGAGACACTCACCATAAACAAGAATACTGTATAAACTTCCAATGACATCTCGTTATGAAATAAGTTGTTAATTCGTACTATAGCAGCATTTTTCTACAGGGCAGCATAAATCACCAGAACACCCCTTCCGGCTGCAACCCGAATTACTGAAGTTATTAAGTGTAATATAGGAGGACCAGAGGCGTCCAGAGTGTCTAATATGAAGCTGAACATGTTTTTCAGTGAGTCTCCACTTAGACAAGTTTCAAAACTGTAGCTTAAAGTTTTAAGTTATTTTGTTCTGATTTAAGAATTTGTTCAAAAAGAAAGTTTTACAAAATAACAAGTTGAATCTTTGTAATGTTTGGATGGATTACTGTGTAACTTTATGTATTACTCGTCTAAAAATAAACATTTGTCTAGTTTTTTGTTTGTTTTTTGTGTGTGTGTATTATTTTAATAATAATTTTGTCTCTGTTTGACTTTTCAATAAATCCATTGTAACTCTGTAGTTTGTTACGTTATTTTTTAAGGTATAGCTAAATAAGCATTTACCTCAACCAATGGCTTTTTCTTTTTTGATTAGTCATGTATCATTTTGAATTCTAGTTGTATTTAATTAACAACTAAATGCTAATCAAATAAACCAAACATGAACAAACAGGGAAAAGAACATGACAGCCGGATTGCAGCAGGGTTTTTATAAACTAACACATTTGATTAACAAACACACGTGTAAATGAAGCAGTGTTGATGTAGACTTTTGCAACAGCTACTGATAATAAACATAGAGGATTGAACATATTGATATATCAGAGAGAGAGAGAGAGAGAGAGAGAGAGAGAGAGAGAGAGAGAGTGAGCGAGAGAGAGAGATCAAGCTCTGATGGCTTTTTTTGTACTATATCAGTCTGCCACAACGCTATCAGCAGTCAAGGTTGTGCTTGTGCTGAATGTCATTCTCCTGCTCTTCTGCCACATTTCAGAACCATCGCCATTGTTCTATCGAACAGAGCTAAAAGCCATTAATTTTAGCAGATGGAGAATATACGAGGGGAAATTATCACAGTTATAAGATGAGCACTTGGCATGCCGACGCAGTTTGAATGAGCTCTTTCAGACAGTAGGGAGCGCGTTACAGAACATCATTACCTCCTTGCATTAGTGCAAATGACTGCTGCCAGCTGCAGGTTGGTCTGTAACGCCGTCACTCTCTCCAGTTCCTGTGAATACAGAGAATAAATCCTGATCGTAATTAAAATCATCAAAACAAGGCAACATTATACGTCCATTTATAGAGGAAATAACTGCTGTGAGCAGATATATAACAATGTTATGATAAGGGTTAAACTTTCAAAGCTCAAGAGAACAACTTTCCAAACACCAACAATAAGAGAGAACCTTCTTCTCTTCAGAGTTGTGACATTTAGAGGAGCATCAATGAGCACTCTGCTCTAGGAGTTCAGCAATTACTCCACTTCAGTGACCTCTACTGAGCATGAGCACATCCTCAGACAAAGCCATACTGACATTTCTTGTCCTCTTTGTGCTTTTATTTTCTTGATCTGCCAGATGTCATGCCTGAGGTGTGAGAAGCTGGTTGTTTGATCTGATCTTCCAGCAAAAGGGACCAGTGTTCTCTTATAAACACTGTCAGATGAAAAACAAACTTTTTACTAACAGAATATGGTCTGTGGAAATTCAGTTTTCATGGTTAACAACACAACAGAAAAAGTAGAACGTCCGCTGCGGGCACAAATTCCACTGAAACCGATCTGACCTCATGATCTGGAGCGTCAATGAAAATCTTGATAAGTCCTCGAAAAACTTTCCAACAGTTTATTAAACAACCAGGATTTTCTCCGAAGCCCCATGTGATGCTTTTATGTCAGAATGAGACATCATCCACATGGTGGGACACTGGTCCTAAATTCAATACTGATTGCGCAGAGCGCTCCAAGCAGGTCATGTCCAGGTTCAAGCCAGGAGTCTATTAGCACAAGGATGGATCAAACACAGTGCTGGAATAGCAGGGAATAACAGACGAAGTCAGACAGAGGTGTGTTTTCAGTCCCAATGTTTTAATCAAACACCACATGCGCTCAATATTAGAATTTAAAGAGGCCCTTCCATTAAAAATGTTTCTGTTGAATATTTTAGCTCCACAGGTGTTCTTACCTTCATAGTGAGTATGAAAACAGGTCAACAACTTCTCTTTCAGTTTTTATCTCTCAAACTACGCAGGTGGCGATAAAACCCGAGTTCAAACGGCCTGTATCTGTTTCTTCACAACTCCTTTGCTCATTAGTATTCGGCAGCTCCCACAGTTGAAACCACGCCTAGCATGCTGCTGGCTAAAAGCTGTTAGCATAGGACGCAGCAAACAGGAATAGAGTACGTCTGATGTTGACATGCGCAGCGGGGCAGGAAACAGTATACCTTGCTCTGATAGATTAACTAACAAACTAACCATAGTCCAGCAAATTCGAGTAATGAATATGAACGAGCTGCTGACGAAGCCTGTCGGAAACAGCCGGGAACCAGACGAATTTTGATGCAGATAGATTGAAAGGTCTGTTAATCAGTGTTTCCTGACGTTTTTTAGGTATAAAATGTTTCATATTACTGGTTAATACTTAAGAAATAACCACAAAACCCTGAAATTTGTATGAAATGGCCTCTTCAAGAAAGAAAAAGGAAGAAAAATTTGTTCTGATTTTAACTGAAAAAAATTGCTAAAGTCGAAGTGATTGTGGCTTGGAGAATGTTTAGATGTAGAAAAGGAAGTGCCTTCTGAAACCTCGTCAGTATTGGTAGACTAACAGGACTTGATGTGAATCATTAAGTTCAGCTGTTATCGTGATTTGTATGTCAACATTTACTGTCAACAAACCTTAAAATAGCTCAACAAGATGTGAGATCTACTGAAATTTAAAGGCATACTATGTAAAAATTAACACCAACACCAGGTGGCAGTAATGAGCCAAATCACAACCCTGTCACTTCCATGAAACACCACAGGTTGGCAGAAACAAGTATTATTCCTCAGTCCATCACAGATTGGCAGCATCCAAGATACTCAATGCCCAGCTTTCAACTCATTTTAGCAGAAGCTAACTCAGGCGATGATACTACTCGCTTTGAAGCGGCTTCTTCAATGATCTCCGTCAAATAAACTAGCAAAACTTTAGCTGAAAAGTCTCTACAAGCTCTGTTCACGCGAAGGCTGGGAGGTGAAATAAATGTTACTTCCCAGCAGTAGCAGATCAGAAGCTTGGTCAAAATCTGGCTTATACTCACTCTAGTGGTGAAAAAAAGTACTACAAGGTTGCCGGACTATGAAAAAATTAAAAAAGGATCGATAACTAGTTAAAGTAAAAATAAATCACATATGGAATTATGGCAAACAACATGTTGTTTAGCTCTCTAATTATGGTATTACTTTATTTTTAAAAAGTATAATATTAAACATTCTGCCTTTAAAGCTGCTGCTTCTCAGGTGGGTCTTTCCTGGGTCTAAGGATTCAATGGTAAAATTCAAATTATACCACTCAACCATTTTTACTTTCTTATCTGAATTTAAGAAATACTGATGGTGGTTTCAGCAGCAGCACAAACAGCTAAGGGGAAATTTACAGTTTTAAGACTAAAAACTGAAAAAGTTCTTACAGTAAAAACAAGGGAAAACTGCTCTTGTTCAATTTCTATTCCATGTATAAAAACAAAGCTGTGCAGACGAACCTGCTCCCTATAAACCCACATACATACACACTCGCACGTCCAGTTCCATTACAAATCTCACCAGGTAATCAATCACACATGGATTATGACAGACAGAGTTTTACTTCATGATCCAACTGTTTTTATGAATAAAAACAAGTTTATTCCTCTTTTTCTTATCTGTGAATGGAGGGCAATTTCCTATTGCCACGGTTACCAACGTTAAACCTGATAGTATCAAAATGATCTGACGTCCACTGACAACATGACAAGCTGAGAAAAATAAAAAGGTAAAAAACAACAATAAAGTTAATATAACTGTGACATTTGTGGTTGAATTTCTGCTGCTGATATACACAATATTTTTCTAATTTATGTAGCAGGTTGCTGAATCTGTCCTTCAGGCCTTGTTTCAGCAAATAATCAGCAAAACTATAAGGTCAGCTGACCAGATCAGTATAATGAAGGACCAGGTCTTCCACTAGTTCAGTTTTTCCTTTTAAAGGCACAAGAACGTTCCAAAAGGGAAAGAATTATTCAGGTTCAGATTCATAGATAAACTGGCACCTGAACTGATCAAGAATTAGTGGTATGTGATGGAAAAACTTGAAGCAGCCAAACCTAACCTTTATCAATATAAGATATGCCCCCCCCCAAACAATAAGCAACGCTGGACAAAAAAGGATAAAAAAAACCACATTTTTAAATAATGCGAATGCAAATATGTCCCATAAATAAAGTTAAAAAGTGATCAAATCCAAAATTCTAAAAGTAAATGGTAAATGTTCTGTATTTGTATAGCGCTTTTCTAGTCATTCAGACCACTCAAAGCACTTTCACACTTCAAGTTTTACATTTACCCATTCACACAACCTGATATGTAAACCGGGGTTAGAGGGTAGGGGCTAACACTCACACAACCCGACACACAGATCGGGGGGCAACATGGGGTTCAATGTCTTGCCCAAGGACACTTCGACATGTGGCGGTGGAAGCCGGGATCGATCCACCAACCTTCAAGTTGGAGGACGACCGCTCTAACCACTGAGCCACAGCCGCTCAAAGTAAAATGTTATTATAGGATTTGATTTGTTTCTGATTTAACTTTGGGTAGGGTCATTATTAAGAAAACAGCCTTGAAGTGACATGGGGAATCTTACCTTGACATAAGCGGGCTGTTTCTCCAGAATGAGATCAGCAACCTTTTTGGAAACCTGCAGAGAAAAAAATAAAGTACAAATTTAAGGGGTAATAAAAGAAAAGAGCAAAGGAGCATTTTGATGTTCCTCCTAGATGTCACCCCACAGAAACAGCTTGGACACTGTCATCTTCCTTTGAGGACTGGGCAAGAATAACAATTATGACGTCTGTATCAAAAGCACCAAATAGCCGAAGCCTTTGAAAAGAACATCTTTCTTTTCCTCTCTGTGTTATTTCAATCACTGTCTTCCTTTTTATAAGACCTTATTTCTTTGAGAGGGTCTCAGCAACCTTTGTTCCTACTGTGCTTTTCTAAAGTACCTATTACATTGTCCTTTTTACCATTTTGAGTATATATATATATATATATATATATATATATACACACAGGTCCTCTACTCACACATACAGTACATACATTGAAATTGTAATTATTAGAAGAGTGTGACCTGCTTAGGAAACAGGCACAGTTGTAAAATCACTGCAAGCCTACTGTTAAGACTTTGGAGTTGATGCTTTAAAGATGGAAAAACCATGAGAACACAGACGGAGGTAGTGAAATCTAAACAAACTGTCACTGTAAGATGAACAAGGTCACGCTGAACTCATCTCTTCCAAAAAAAATCCAAATATTCAAGAGAATCTTCAAAACGTCCAACATCTGGATATTTGCTATGAGCTATTTTTTGGTTTACTTCTTGTCAACCTGAGTTAACGCAAGCATTAATTTGCAAATATAACCAGCTGAAATAAACTGGTTGCTTGTTGTATTACAAATGACATTCAGCCAACAATCTTTCTCCATCTCGTTTCCGTGCACGTTACTGTGCATAAAACAACACGATGAGAATCAATGCACGGGCTCCACAAAGAGAAAAGGCACGTCTATTCAAAGCAGCGAAGAGGCAGTTGTATCTGTTAGTATGCAGTAGATGAAGACAGGGGTGGGGATGACATTTCAACATGTGTTCAGTATGCACGGTTGCAAACTGAAGAAATGAACAGATGGTAAACGCGACCTGACTTGAACTGTTTGTTTCAGAAAGTTTGAGAATGTGTTTTTGGATTCAAATTTAAATGTAAGAAAAAGATGCTAAAATAATCATCTGTACTTGGATGAAATGGTCAACCTTTAACAAGAGAACAGTGGACAAATGAAACAATGTGAATGTATTTACAAACAGACAAGGGGGCACCAAAATAAGACCACAGCGCCACCTATTGGCATTGAAATAACTCTAACTTTTCCTTTTAAGTTAAATTCATAAGAAATCGCAGTGAATAACTTTAAACCTTCCATGTCACAAGGTTAAAGACATTAATTCTCAACATGCCCTCAAACACACACCTACAGCAGAAAAAGTTAGCTGTGTAGAACAGGGGTGTCAAACTCCAGGCCTCGAGGGCCACTATCCTGCATGTTTTAGATGTTTCCCTGTTTCAACACACCTGATTCAAATCCTCTGTATTTCAACAAGTCCTTCAGAAGCCTGTTAACGACTTGTTCATTTGAATCAGGTGTGTTGAAACAGGGAAACATCTAAAACATGCAGGATAGTGGCCCTCGAGGCCTGGAGTTTGACACCCCTGGTGTAGAAAGTGGGCTGCGGAACGTGTCATATCGAACAGAAGAACCAAAATCAACAACTGCCAAAGAGAAATAATCCACATGTAACGCAGTGTAACAATGAAAGAATTATTTCTTTGCCATTACAGAAAAAAGGGAAGCAAAATAAAAACGATCACATGATGGTTGCATGGTGTTGTATCCAGCACTCACGTGTTAGCTAATTCTGTTTTAAACGCAGCAGGGTTTTTACATGGTTTTCAATTTGAAGATATTTGCTAATTTCTGCAAAAATCTGAAAAGATATATGACTCGATTAGTCCTAATTATCTGCCATTAATTAGGCTCGGTGGCAGTTACGAAATTGCTGGTTAATAGCTGAAATCAGTCTGATTTGGAAGAATTGAAGCAAACTCAACTGTGAACGTTTTGTTTAGCATCCTAACACGCATTAAATCTGGTAGAGAAATGATAAATGTCAGAAATTAGGCTGAGTAACAGCATAACTTTGAACCCATGTGATGATGGAATTTCTCATGGCCTATTTTTACTCTCTGAAACTTTCTTTTGCACAGTGTAACATCATTCCCAACTGGATTTAAACATGAGCAGGAGGCCAGGCAAGGTTTGTGCAATGATTACGTAAGTAACTAACATTATCAGAGGGACAGAATCCATTACTGCAGCAGGAGTTATAATCATATTCAGCTCCTAGTTACTTCTGAAGCCTATACGTCACTGGGCTTCGACTGTCAGCAACAAGGCGTCCAGTGAGGTACCAGCTTAAATGGTTTGAAACGCAGGATTCAACAAATCCCAGTTTCTTCTGTTGCCCTACAGCTGTTGTTGAATAAATTGAGAGTAACTTAATGCAAAAGGACATAAATTTTAAACTATGTTGAATAAAAATCAAGCCAAAAAGCTGCCGATCCGGACACTGGCCCTTTTCACAAAAGCCTTAAGGCATTAAAAGGTAATTAACCTTAAGACGAGCCTCGCAGGAGTGTGTCAGAGATTACAGCTGAGCTTCTACTACTAAAAGGAAAAAAAGCACAGTTGTTTTCTTCTTGCTGATGATTCACAAGCAAATGATTTAATGCTAATACGAGTCAACATGCTGGTTCATAAACTCAGCTCCTCTACTCAAACAGCAGGAGCAGAAAAAAAAACTGGTAGGTTGAAGTACGTAAGGTGCAATTTGTGTAGTATCTTTCCCCGCTCTCATCTCAAGTGCTCCAGCTAGTTAGACACACATTCATTCCGACGCTGAGCTGCTTTTTACAGCCTGAAGTGGCTGATTGAAGTACAGCGTGAGGAGACTCTCCACATCAGCTACTAAAAGAAAAGGCCGTGGCACGGCAGGCCCATGCTGAGATTCTAAAAGCACCATTATTGCTTCCTGTGAGGGATGTGATCTGTCCAGCACTGTTTGTGTGAGTGTGTAAGGGTCTGATGAACCACAAAGCGCACACATACAATTTCACCGTCTAAAATTTAACATCTTCATTTTTTTTTTGTCCTAATCTTTTCCCTGCCAAAAAACAGTTTAGATGAAAAATAAATAAGCAGATCAAATCAGCAGCCTGTACAAATTGAGCTCCAATTAGCATATCTCTAACTTTATCCTGCATCTCATCTGCAGCGCGTAAGATTGATTTCAGTGCCAAACAACTCTCAGAACTCACCATACTGAACCAAGAGTGTGAAATCAATCACAAAAGCTTCCAGTGACTCAAGCTGGGCTGTTTTGCTGATACAAAACAAAATACAAATGTTTTAACAAGCTTATTTCACCACAGAAGAAGGGTATTTTCTATTACATACACACATAAACAAGTCCTTTTACAACCCCAATTCCAAAAACACTAGGCTGCTGCGTAAATTACAAATAAAAACAGATTGTAATGAATTGCGAATCTCGTAAAGTTACCCATTTTTTTACTCCCAACAGAACATAAACAACATATTAGATGTTGCAACTTATTTTAGCAGCACATCTTTAAAAGATGGAACAGGATGACATTTACCCTCATGTAGCATCCAATCTTCCTTTAACATCTGTCTGTAAACATCTGGGAAGTGAGGAGTGATATGCAAGACCTTTCCTGAAAGAGACGTTGTCTAGATGGGAGCAGATGTTGCTCTAAAAGCTCTGTACTTGTCAGCACTGATGGTATCTTTCCAGATGTGTAAGATGCCCCTACCGTAGGCACTAATGTAACTCCAGACCATCAGACATGCAGCTTCTGAACCGTCTGCTGATAACAAGCTGAATGATGTCTCTCCTCTTTCGTCTGCAGGATACAACTTCCATGCGACCAAAAAGAATTTCAAATCTGATCCTAGAACAGTTTTCCTCTTCGCCTCAGAATGATCTTTGGTCCAGAGAAGACACCAGTGTTTCTGGATGGTGTTTACATCTGGCTTCTTCTTTGGATGACGCATCTTGACTAGGGCTGCAGCATCAAACTGGTACTATTGTGGTATGTGAGCACCACCTTACAATGTTTGTATACTACGGTGTTTTACTTTGATTATTGTGTGAAGTGACCTTGGACAACTTTTGTCGCTTCTTATTTCTTTTGTTTTGCTGTTGCTCTTCACTGCTCACTGCTTTTTCACTGCGCCTGCCAATGTCGGTTGTCGGTGATTCCAGCAAAAAACTCTTTTGAATGAAGAACCAACGCACTGTGCAGTAAGGGAGGGTGTGTATAACCTGTGACGTGTGTAAAAGTGTTGTGCAACACAAAGGCTGTATTCACACCTGATAGTCCGGTGGACTCGGTTCGATTGGGGACCAAAATTGCAACATTGTTGCTGCTTTTAGTTGGTGCGGTTTGGATTCACACTGCACTCTATGAACCGAACCAAATAACCTTTGGAGCATGTTACACCCCCGCCTGTAGTGGCGCTGTAGAGTTTCTGCAATACTTGTTACTGCACTTCCTGGCGCTGCCACGGGAGAGTGAAACATAAACAAACATGGACTAGCAGCAGATTCTGGTGGTTTTGGGATCTTTTGTGTTTGGCGAATGTACCAGATCAATATTCTGCAGCACTGGACTCAGAATGAGCAGATAACAAGACAGAGGACTACACAAGGCAGCTGAGACAGCTACACAATATAGTACACTTCCTGCTTTTGGTGCGATCCCAGTGCGGTTGCATTCACACATGCAATCGAACGTGACCAGAGTTTGTTTCAATCGAACCGAGACCCACATTTTTAGGCGGACTTGAGTTCGATTGTTTAGTCCGAATCAGAGTTCGGTTGCCCGTTCACACCTCCCCAAACGAACCGGACGTTCTGTGCAAACGAACTAGAGTTCGATTCAAGGGCTGGTGTGAATGCACCCAAAGAATCCGTGCGAAACACTGGCTTTTCAAACGAAGGTCTACTTAACAAGGCCTCGAGGCAGAGGAAATTCCTCGAACATTTTTTGTAATTGAATTGTTTGAGGTTACTCAAGGAATTATTACAGCCCTGCTCTTGACCTCTTGTTTGAGGATCGCACTGTGAACTGTGTCAACAGACAGTGAGATCTGGAAGTGTTCCTGAGCCTGTGCAGTGATGTCCAGTGGAAAATTACGTTTTTAATGCAGTACCATCTCAGTAACTTTGCGCTGCAAGATGGATTCTCGCAAGATTTGGAGTTTTCCAAACCAACGAAAATCCATCTTGTACCACTCCATTGAAAACAGTCTATTTCAGTCCAAAAATTATCGGACCAATCATTGTGCTTTGGGGCGGGTGTTCAGGTATGACTGGCAGCAAGTGCCCAGGCAGGCAAAGCAAAACAAACATGGCTGTGCCGGTGGATGTATGCATAAAAGCAGCTATTGAATCTGTTTTAGGACTAGAGACGATTTCTTCATTGAAAAATGAGCAAAGGTAAGAACTTTGATCATTTCTTGATGGTAAAGATGTGTTTTGCTTTTCTTAGGGGTAACGATGTATCTGCTTTACTGCCAACTGGATTTGCAAGAGCTTGATTTACTGTGATTGGCTAAAGACAAATCAACAGAGGCAAACACTTGCTGGCGCGTCCTCCAATCAGCTTAAAATATTATACCTGATGCCCCTCCCTTTTATAGACGTTTCAAATGGAGCGGTTCTAGATGTATGTGTTTCCCCGACTCAACAAGAGGTGGGGCTACACAGATCTGGCAGAGCCAGGTTACTGCCTCAGGGCCCTGATACGACCTTTGATCTTTTCCCTTGTGCAGAGAGAGTTCTACTGAGGAGCATTTTTCTTAAATTGTTCCACAATATTTAGACTCAGTTTGACACAAATTGGTGGACTTCTAACCATCTTTACATCTGAGAGGCTCTCCCTCTCTGAAATGTTCCTTTAATACTTCCTTATATCACCAAACAACTTAATTAGTTATCAAATGTTCCTCCAGTTGTGTTTAATTTTTATCAGTTACTTTTTGAGCCGTTTATTTCCTCTTTTCCAACTTTTTTGAGATTTTAATGCCATCAAATTCAAAGTGAGTAAATATTTTCACAACTAAGTTCCAACATCTGATACATTTTTATTCAATTGGGAATAAAACATTCAGCAAAGCAAATCATAGTATTCTGTTTTTATATATAGTTTACACAGATTTACAACTTTTTTTGGAATCGGGGTCACATTCTGATTAACTTTGCTTTGGAAGGACTGAAATGGTCATCAAAGTATTTGGAAAAATATAATCTGTATTTAATGTAAACTCAATTCAATGTTCAATCATAGCATCAAATCTACACAAGAGTCATTTCAGGGCACATCATGAGAAAAGGTCTAATAGGACTAATCACTGGACTTATTAAAAAAATCACAGTTTGCAGCAGTTTTTGTCTCTTAAAATAATGAATCTACAGGTTTAAGAGGTCGAGCGCTTCTTGTGTGGCTTGGCAAGCAGAAAATACACTGTCGTTCAGAACCTTGAATCAGTTAACATGACTCACGAGATGCCTGCAGGCTGACTGCCAGAGAGTCTTCCTCTTCCTTTTAGAGAGGAAACGTGTGAGAGTTGTTAGATAGTCTAACACAGAGTTAACGAGCAGGTTTCACTGCGCCACAGGCCAGACAGTCTGGAGCATCCTCTCAACTAAACACGTAGCTCTGTGGGCTGATGTCAAAACTGTCAAAGGATGGGAAGGAATATGAAGTATGAAGGGGGGGGGTGACATAAAGCAAACAGAAACCATGCTGAGTGAGTGATGGAGACAAATAAGTGAGCAAAAGCTTAGATACCTGTAAACATATGGGTAAAATCCACTGTGGATGGTGGAGGTTGAAGGAACAGAGAGGAAAAAGCTGCTTACTCTCCCACACGCTTCTATAAATAGAATTTTTTTTTAATAACAGGCTGGCTCTTTGAAACCCCAAGTACCTTGACTGCTACATATTGGGCATTTATGAAAATGGAAGAAACACTGCTGGTG
Source organism: Pachypanchax playfairii (assembly GCA_006937955.1). Lineage (NCBI taxonomy): Eukaryota > Metazoa > Chordata > Actinopteri > Cyprinodontiformes > Aplocheilidae > Pachypanchax > Pachypanchax playfairii. The sequence continues at coordinate 1,415,244 of SSNP01000121.1, read as the reverse complement.
ATGTCAGGGAACTCTGTGATGCTGTAAGAGTTCAGGAAGATCCCACCGGCCTGCAGCTGGTGGCGACCAGGACACAAAATTCCAAGAAAATACACTAATTTCTTGTTACGGACAAATGTTTGCAACAACTATTCATGCGACCAGGTCAAGTAGGGCATTTGGACGTAAATGTATACAAATTGCAACACTCATGCCAATTTTCTTGTCACAATTGAGTCAAAAAGTATCTTAATTATGGCTCAGCCTATTCGTGATTTACCCTCCAACCTCTCCGGAGATAAGTGACAACTCCCGAGTCAGTTCCTTCTTTAAATAAAAGCGAACACGACCACAGATCCAGACAGATCTTCCTAACACTATGACACTTCAGCTGAAGCTTTCAGACCAACTAATTAGGAGAAAATGTACTTCTAGCTGGGTTGATCTTTGTCCCAATGTCACACTCCTGTGAGATCTGTTTAAAGATATTTCCCACTAAATAAGAACAATCTGTTGTTTGTATCAACACCCCAACTCCTGATTTTACAGCCTGTTTTTTTATTGTATTTGTAGTTTTATTCTTTGTTTAGGTATTTTTTTGTTGTTATATATATTTCTTGATTCACTATACAGCACTTTGGTCAGCTGTCACGCTGTATGTATAAATAAACTTGACTTGACTTACTCATCGGCACGAAAAGTTTCAAATACTTAAAGCTCCCATATTATGCACTTTTCACACACTCTGAATCCTTCCTTTACATCTCAATGACATGTAAAAGTCATGCAGTGTTTAAATTGGCCCTTTTTGAAAGTTCAGCTGTTGTTCCCAAACTCGTCTCCTCTCACCTCATTTTGAAATGCTCTGTTTCATGTGGGCACGGCTCTTGGGCAGCGCTAGAAGCTCTAAGCCCCGCCCATCTCTGTTCCCTGCGCATTTCATGAGACACCGGAGCTGATTAAACTGCAATTAATGATAAACAAACGTTGCAGTGCCAAGAAATTTGACTTAAAATGTGATAAAAAAAAAAAAACTTTGGACTGAGGAACTTTGAGCCTGAAGACTCCAACTTAACATTATTGAAAGGTTAGTCTGACATTTACTCATGTATCTGTGTTGTTTTGCTGGTAGAGATGCGGTTCTTTAAGCTTACCAGTTTGACCCAGAAAGAGATGGAACGGTGTAGCTCTTCTGTAGGAGCAGCTTGACTAAGCAGCAGCTAGGCTTATGTTTTTATTAGCAGCGGATCGGCTCCGGTAACAGTGTTAGCTCCTCATTAGCAGCAGCTAAGCTATTATAAATAAATTGAAATGCCACTCTTCTGTCCTCTGCATCTGGGACCTGATGAACTGTTTTGTGTTCTTCTGAGCAGCAAACAACAACAGCATTTTGAGAGATGAGTTTCCTAATCTAGACCAGCGGTTTCGAATCGATAACTAAATTGTGGGTGTCCGAGGAAGTTACTGCTGTACCTGGTGGGTGGAGTAAATTCTTGGAGGGTGTGTGAAGCCCAGAGCACAACTCCTAATATTGAACAGCAAACATATTAGACTGGATTCAGAAACCCCTCCCTCTCAAAACAGCATGGATGTTTTTTTTCCAACTTTGTATGTGTCTATATGCACCACAGACACCCAATAACACCCACAAATCTCCAAAGTTGATTTTTCATAATATGGGACCTTTACGCTCTTTTAGGAATTGTCTGAACCATTTTATTCCTAAATCTTGTTAACACAGAAGAAATTTGTTGGAAGATACTGTGTGTGTTCGTGATGGAAAAGCAGGAAGATCCTTACTGCAGCTTGCTGCCTCTTGAGCTTGTCTCGGTATTCTTCCAGCTCCTGCAGGTTCAGCTCAGTTGGAAGCTTCTATAATCACACACAACATAAGCAAACATGCTAAATTACTGATTTTATGAACCACTTCTGCCATGATCTGTATCAGAATTCAAACTGCAAGCAGTCGATAAAAACATCCAGATTTCAACTTAGTGAAAGACTCATATTAATCCCACTTTAGTAGTGTCAAAGTTCTGCTGCCGAGGATCACAGCAGGGATTTCATTTATCTTGAAAGAGCTCATTTTTCACTCCTGAGAGTCTTAATTTCTCAAAGAAATCCTTATGAACTTCTAAGAACTTTGGGGTATTCATGAATGAAAATAGCTGGAACTCTTTGTCCTTTTGAAAATATTCAAAAAAAAAAAAAGGAGGGGGAACAAAAAGAATTTGCTCAGTAAACACACTTCACTGAAGCACGAGTCAGATTAGTCGAGAAAGTAGAGAATCTTATTTAGTAAACAGCAAACAAACTCTGCTACAGAAAGAAGATATTACGGATCCATGGCCCAAAGGATGATGGGTAATTACTTTCCTCTTGACTGAGAGTCTCATTTCAGATGGTGTAGCAATACTGAGATAAATCTAATGAGATTTCACACCTTTCTTGTGTTGAGCAGATGCAATCCATCAATCCAGACCTGGATGATATGCATGCCGCTCAGCAGAAGAGTAACAGACTCAGGTGAGAACAAAAAAAAGAAAAAACTTCATTCCTGTCAGTCAGAAGAGGCCCAACGAGCAATAAACCATCTTTATTCACATCTGTAATGTAACTTTTATCTAGGGCGGTGGAATGTGGGGGGTGTGATGTCGTCGGTCTCGCTGCGGCGGTGTGTGGGGTCTCACTGTTGTCGTTTTTACAGCGACTTGTTCACACGTTAAAACGAGTTCTGACCTCCAGTTCGTGTTTCACCATGTCGAAGGAGTCGCTGGAGAAGTAGACCTCCTCGATGCCGTCGATGATCTCCTGCTCCGCCTGGGGGTCGATGGGTTGCTCCCTCATCTCCCGCAGCTCCTCCTGCAGGACAAAAGGAGGCGAGAAAACAGCTCAAAAACGCTCGTTCTTCAGATGCTGTTTTTTGGTTGTTTTTTTTAAGAAAAAGGCTAATTAAAATCACAAACTAAAGAGTGAGTCGCAACAAATCTGATCAGAGACACAAAAAGTACTGATGGAGTTTACGGTTAAAGGTGAGGGTGAAGAAACCAGAATAAAAAACAAAAAGCAAGAAACAAGCAGAGGGTGTGTGAAACGGTCAAAAAAGAAGAAAATTTTAATCTCAGACGCAGGGTGAGGACTTGCAGCTTGTTTCACCAAACAGCTGTCAAGGGAGATAGCACGCTGCCACGGGAGGCAAGACAAGAAGTCACGAATGACTCAAAGAAAGAAAGAAAAGGACGAAGATTCGCCCCGTCTGAGAATCTCTGGGAAACATCAGAGCCTCATTGATTAACATGCTGAACGTCCTCCGAGGCTTATTGCTGCAGTGGGTCTTTAAGATGAAGGAGTTTTAAGCCCACATCCTCTTCAGACTGCCTTAATGAACGGAGATGCAGTCACATGTCAATAGAACAGAGGTGGAAGGGCTGGAGTGTAGAAATACTAAAAAAAAGTTCATTGAAAAAGAGGTTCAAGTCAAAATCAGCGACATTGTTTGTCCTTTTTAATTCCATTTCTATTTATAGGGGAGTTTGTGTCTTTGAATCAGGTAAAAATGGGAACCATGGGGGGGTGAGCACTTGTGATGGCAAAAAGAGTTTAGGAGAGAGGAAAGAGAACACGTTTTGTTATCGAAAGAGGGTGGGTGGGAAAATCAGCTCAACTGAGAGGTAGAGGGAAAGAGGGAGGCGGGATGGAGAAGGGTGGGGCTGAGGCGAATGAGTCACTCGTAGCAAAAACGTGCAGCAGAGTGTCAAAAAAAGACAAAGTAGTGAGGAAGACAATAGGACGTCGTCTGTGGAGACATTGGAGTAAAACTGGGGAGACTTTTTTATTATTTTTTATTTTTTTGCTGTGTTTGGCTCCTTCAGCTTCACACTTACAGGGAATGACTTGCAAAACTTGAAACATCTCAGAGTGGATGACTCATTGAGAGGCTACCCCGGGTTAAATAATTCCCTTACCTTCCCCACGCTACTGTGCAAGCACAAAATGAAACACATACCCCCCCCCCCCCCCCCCCCCCCCCCCCCCCC